>JBBPBP010009779.1:75436961-75450257 GCA_037974735.1 Cicer chorassanicum
TCCTAATTTCACTAAAAAAAATGTTTTATATTAACAAATTTAGAGATCGAAAATATTAAAAATAAAGTTGCAAATGTTAATTTTTTTTTTCTATCAAAATTGTTTTTGTCTTTAAACTGATGACAATATAATGAATTTTTTGTAGTGTATTTTATGAGTATTCTTATGCATAAAAATAGATTTTTACATTTTTTTTTTGACGGAGATGAAATGACCATCTAAAGTGTTCTTCTATAAGATTGTTTCTTATGCTTCAATTTTTATTTGTCTTGTAAAATATAAATATTTGTAGTTCGATTGAGGTACCGCGAAAAATAAATTAAAATTTTAAGTTGAGTTTCATTATTTTTAAAATGAAGTAAAAATTCTTAAGTCTTATATTACATCTTTTAACCAATGTTTGATACAACCAGAAATAGTTCAATTTATTGAATACTTGAATCAATCAATCTATCGGATGATTCAACTTTGATTAGTTTTAAATCAATATTAGAACAGAATCAAACTCAATACAACAAAATTGAATTATAGATCAAGTTAGTTCTTTTTATTTTATTTTATTTAAATTATTAGTGTTTATGCATTTAGTAATCATTTAATTAATTTATAGTTTAACCAATTAAACTCATTCTATAACTTAAAGATTTCACTGATTCGATCTTCAATGCGATTTTTAATTCATTTCTTGAATCATCATTAAACAACTTAATCACTCAAATTAATTTCGTGCATTAAAGATACTCTTGGATTGTCCTTTTTTTCTTCTAAAAGCAAATTAAATTTAACACGTCACTCTTTTCTTCTTCTTCTACAACGTTTTTAAAAAATTAGAAAGTTAAAATAAAATGGTCAACATAAATTAAAGAAAAACAAATATTATTTTATTTTTATATTACATCAACATCGTTATTGCTATAAAAAAAAGTTGCACCGTCATAATTTATGTCTTCTTTTGTTTCTTTCATGTAACAATGTTTGCAGCATCTTATATGGATAGCACTAAAATCAGCTGGTGCAAAACAAAGTCCTAGAAAACCAAGTGAATCAAATTCACAAAAAACAGAATAGAGTAATCAAAATATCAAAAAAGAACAAAAACAAAGTAATGAAAAAGAAAAAGCATTCGAAAGATACAAAGACAAAATAAAAACCTAACAGTGGTTTCAACGCTTATAGTCACAACTTCAGTAGCAGCATGTTTATTTTAGTCATTTGTGATGTTTTAATTTACATGTTATATATGTGAAAATTATTATAATTTATACTTATTTGTTAAGTTAAATATTTTAGTTTTAAAAAAATATTCTTTATATTTGACCCTCTCATACATATTAAATTTGAAAGCTTTGCAACTGCAGGTGAGGCAGATGGAAAAGCAAATAACTTATATCATGCAATGTTCCAATTTTTCATTATATTCATCACAATGTCATTATTCAGTTTAATAAGTGCTACTATCATACTATTTTGGGCAACACTTGGATTAACTGAATTATTAACTTTCTCTCTCAAAATAGTAATGCCACTTCTTGGTATTGCTCTAATCTCACTTTCTTTAGCATTCATGTCTGGTCTATACACAGTTATTAGTAAATTAATGGTTGGCCAATGTGTTTTTGGTTATGACTTTGATTTTTGTTGTGGTTGTGATTTTGTTGTATGTGTTGCTTTTTCTTCCATCATCATCGACCAACAAGTTCTTGAGATATATTTCTCACTACCCTTATCTTTTTTTAGCATCACTTACTGAATTTAAAACTGATCAAGGTGTTAAATCCTTGGTGGTAGTGTAGCTTAATCTTTTGCATTCTGGCTAAGTGGGGATTCATTTGCTCACTATACAAAATAAGCTCCACTTAACTTAATTAAGTTAACGTAGGTCATACGCAAACTGAGTTCATGTAGGTCTCAGTTTCAATCACATAATCTTAATTAAATATTGTAAAATACAAGAACAAGCAGAAGAACACGATTGATGTAAATCTGATGTAAATGAAAGACAATGAAGATATTGAAGTTGTTGAAAATGGAGGAAGAAGGATAAGGGGGTGGGAAGAAAAAGATGAATATGAGTGTGAGGTAGAAGATGAAGATAGAAAGAGAGGTTAGGGGTTAAAGAATGTAATAAATAAATAAGGGTATTTTGGGTATTTCGTTTTTTTAAATTTGAGGGTTGTGGGTAGCAAAATTAATTTTATTATCACAACATCAAACCATGTGTCACTTTATTTAAATATTGACATGTTACAAAAAATAGAGGATTATACCGTGCACCCCCACAGCTATACTTGTCACCCTTTCAAAATACATGAAAATACAATTTTTACACTTTTAACAATTTATAATAAATTTCAAAATTGTTAGTTTTGGAAGTTTTAAATTTTCGAAAGTTTCAAATTTTCAAAACTGTCGGAAGTTTCAAATTTTCGAAATAAGGATTACATTTCGAAAGTTTCCAAATATGAAAAGTTTCGAAATTTTCCAAATATGGAAAGTTCCAAATTTTTCTATTTCGAAAGTTTTGAATTGTTTGAAAGTTTCAAAAATTCTAGAATTTTCTATTTCAGAAGTTTTGAAAATTCTAGAAATTATCATTTCGAAACTTTGGAAACTTTCGAATTTTTTGGAAAGAGGGGTGAAAAAATGAGGTTAAAAAAGTTGAAGATTTTATAAAGGGAAAAATTATATTTTTACGTTGATTGAAAGGGTGACAGGTTTAGATATAGGGCTGCAGGGTAGAATCCTCCAAAAAGTATGATGTGACACATTTAGAACCGTCAATTAAACTCCAAAGTCCCTCTTAAAAAACTCTCTACTAAACCTTATGTTGAATTTTTTTTTAAAACTCAAATCCATTATTTTTTTGTGTACTTAAGTGATTTGGTTCAATGTTTTGTCAATTGAGATTTTTTAAAAATAAAAAAAATTGAAATTTATTTTTTTGAAAAATATTATTATTTTTTTCTCAAAAATTTCACGGAAAAATTTAAAAATATCTAACTCATTTTCTTATTGGAAAAAATCGAAACTTTTTTTTTTTTATAAATAAATTAATATTTAAATCAGATAAAGAGATACAATTTAGAATTAAGCCAACAATTTGTTATTAAAGTAATTCTTTAGATTCAATTTATATAGTTTATCATGTCTTTTTTTTATTTCTTCTTATTATATCATCATCGATATGGACTTAGAAGAAAATTTGTATGTTATCTGCAATATTGAATTGTTTTGTATGGTTATATAATAAAATATATTTTTTAAGCATTTTTCGCATTCTATGAAACCTGGTTCGATATACCAGTATAGACTCACATTACTTAAAAATTGATGTTAAAGGTAATTTATAAATATATGCACTCTTCAATTCGTGGAGACACTTTTTCTAAAGACAAAATAGTAAAACTTTATATAAATTATTGTCAAATTATATACATAATATTACACAATATTTAAGAAAATTTTATGTTTTTGCCTGGTCTTAATTTAGTTTTATTATATTGTGGTTTTTTTTTTATGTTGTCCTTGTTTTGTTGTTTCGATATTCCAATGAATAAAGGTATTTGAAATGTGAATGATAAGTATTTCCATCTGTACTCAAGCTTGTTATATGATATTCGATATTTTCGTACCAATTCGTATTCATTCAATTTCGTTATCAAATTATAATTATCACTCGAATCATAGTGTCTTGATTCAAGTGTATCAACTATATCAAGCGATTAGTATTCTTGAGTGGCCATCAACTATATCCTCCAAATGCTTCAAGTATCTTGCTTGGTTCCTCTCCTTCAACCACAGTTTGATAGAACATGGTTGACAAATTTTGGTGCTACCTCCAAGTTTCTTTTGATGATTTGGTGTTTCTCAAATTTGCAATATTCTCCCGATGCTTTGGAAACTTTGGGCTAAGTGTTATTGCTTTTGTTTTCCTATGTTTTGTTTCCTTTTTATCTAAATAAAAATAAAACTCGACATACTTTCTAGATGTCACGTTATTCGGTTAAAAATCCAAATTAGTCATTGAATTATCAAAATAGTTCATGAAAGATATAACTTTTTATTATAAAAATCGTTGAAAGATATTGTTTACTATCATAATGGTCTATGACCGTTATAACATTATAAACTAAATTGACTAACTTTTTAATGATTAAACTACTAATTTGAGTTTTTGATTGAATCAGATATCAAAGTGACAACGCCCTAAACTTTCAAGGACTAAATGATGATTTACCCAATTACTTTCTTTCGTTTAAGAAATAGAAAAAATTTAATAATTGTATGAATCCATTCCCATTGATGATTCTATTTTCTTTGACAATAATTCCCTTCACAATTTACTCAAAAATATGCTTCCAAATATCTATAAAAAAAGTAGGATAAAATTGTGTACAAACGAATAACTGAAATAGTTCAAGTATATTGAAATTATATGTCAAAAGACCAAAATAGTTCATATATAATGAAATAAGACATACTCACCCTCTCCTTTTCTTCCTCAAGGGGTGAGCAATAACTTGTTTGTCATGTTTTCATGACTACACGTTGTCAGTTTGTTTTAGACTTGACACAGTATCTTGAAGTTCTTGGCCCATGGTCTCAACCGGAAAGAACATAACACATATTCCAGAAACAAGAGCTACAATTACAAACAGAAGGACAGCTACAGTTTGATGACATCCATGTACTAAACCCACTGCTACCAATGGACATAACATTCCACCAATTCTACCCACTGAGCTTGCGATTCCAACACCAGTTGTTCTGACCGATGTGGGGTATATCTGCAGTTCATATAAATCTTCCGAATGTTAACTTTCAACGTGTATAAAGAAGTATTACACCTAAAAGCAATGTTGTGAAACCATTTTTAACTATCTGTCATTGTTGTAGTATAAAGCTCAAAATTATATTGCATAAATGCATTACCTCTGGGGCATAAATATACACAATTGTGAAGGTTACTGTGATGCATACGCGAGCTCCAAATAAAAGGCTCGTTGTTAGGCTTTCAGGCAGATAGAATATTAATGGGAGAAGGAAAATACAACACATGAAGAACATGGTTGACATTGATAGCTTACGACCGAGTTTATCCACTGCTAGAGCTGACAAGAGGAGCCCAGGTAGCTCTGTACACAAAATTATGCATTAATCATGCATTTTCCGGAAATGGTATTGTAAAACAATTCTGAAATCAGTAGAAAACATACCTGCAAAACTAGCAATAAAAACACCTTTGTAACTTATATCCCGGGACTTCTCTGTCTGCAATTTATGTGGCATACATTTACTATGTCCGTTCAACTCAGAGGTCAGCAAAACAAGGCCGTAATATGAAAAAGCATTACCGAAAAATACTGCCCATAATAGAAGGGTTGACTTTGTTAATTTGGGTGACAGTAGCACTCGAAGTGATGAGATACCACCTATATTAGAAACAATTCCTTTAGGAGTTTCGTCTTCATTTTTTCTTGGGGACAGTAAAACTGTGTCTTCTGAGGGGTTGTCAATTTGTTGTAGCTCAATTTGATGGTCAGAAATAAGGACACCAGAAGGAAGTTTTGTGCCATTTAGTCTTGCTATTGTCTCCAAAACATTAATTGCATCAGTTGTTCTACCTTTCAAGCATAGGTATCTTGGTGACTCTGGTGTCATTTTGTAGAACAGAAGAAGGAAAGATGTGGGAAGAGAAGATAGTGCAAGAAGCCATCTCCAACCCAGTTTTGGCATCACAATCTGCAAGGAACGTTGTATTAGGTGAACCCATTAGCTCTATGATTTTTCAGACACCCAACGGCGATAGAAACTACCACACTAAGTTCCTACTTAGAAAATTTGACAGAACATTAGGAAGAATAGAAAAAGTAAAGACATATTCCTTGAGAAAGACAAGTAAAGCATTAACAGTTTCGTATACAAAATGATTAAAGCAAACAACTCTTAAGCAATCTGTATCTTTGTTAATAAAAGAAAATTACAATTTGTGTCACATTAGGCATTATAAAGTCCTATGGTAATTACTTGTTTGTAGAGGGATCACAATAAAACTGTTCCTTGAATCAGGGAATGACAGGAAGGAAATAATAAATAGATTCCAGTCCTCTTGTGTGAGAGACTCAAAGAATAATTTCAGTGATGGCATGATGCTCAGGATAATCAAGAGATCCTATTCTTTCCGCACTCACTTTTCCTACTTCTTCCTTATCTCCAACTGCTCACTATATTAACCTCATCTAAATGCTAACTAACCCCCTTTTTGTTGCATTCAGTTACATTTGCAGAGTTGCTATGTTATCCTCTTTTCTATCATAGTATAGACACTCTTAATTACTGGTTTACAATCAATATGTATATCTACCATGGATCATTCTGACTGAGAGTGAAGCAGATTATCAAACTCACGGTCAACTGCAAAGCTAGGAAAGAAACAAAAACATAGATTTTTTTTAACATGTTTTAATTGCAATTAATGAAGAAATGGAAAAAATTTACCCATGCAAGTGATGCTTCAAAAATTGTACCAACAGTCCAAAATGCTGAAAAAACAACCATCCAGGTACCTCTATTGGGAGCTGGAACGAACTCTAGAAACCATGATGATAACACAGGGCCACCTCCCAAACCAAGACCAACCAGTGAACGGAGGAGAATTAATGATAAGTAGTTAGGAGCAAAAGAACTCAGAAAACCGGCCGTAGCAGTAACTGTTGCTGTGATAAGGAATCCTTTCCTGAATTATTTAAGTATGCCAAAGAAAACAACATCTAGATGAAATTAAATGAAGTCACTATACTAACTATACAACCCCTATACTTGATTTGATACTATGGATAGGCAGGCCACATCATCTATCTTCTAACTCTTTATTTTGGAGTATATATTTTGACATATAATATACTAACAAACAGATGGTAAACCAGTGGTAAAAGAGAAAGGCTAAATAAAATACATTTTTAGTTTCAGTTTGGACCTGTATCTCTTAAAATTTTCAATAGGGTACCTTATTTTTATTTTTGGATTTGTTGTGGTCATTTCCATTGAAATTGAGTTAAAAACAAACATAATGTTTAACGTCCATTCATAACAGAAACTCATATGGATGCTTTACAACCATGAACAAAAACTACAATAAAGCCAATAAGGCTAAACACAACAAACAAAACCTGAACAATCAACTTCACCAAATGAACAAAAATCAGAGAAGCAACAACTTGAATATGCCTTCAAACACAACGCAAACATCAACAGTAACACAGTTGTCAAATCTCAATAAATGTTTTATCAAATGACAACAACATTGATATAGAAAATTACAATCAACAACCAAATAAGGTGTTCCATAAGGTATGCAACTTGACCCAAATAATCCAATTGTAGGCACGACTGATTCACGAACTCTAAAGTAAATGAATAAAAGTGGCCAATTCAATTCCAGGAGTTGTACCCAAATAATCAATTCACGCTAGACTTCTCATCGACTAACTAAAATAGTGAGCTACTCTCAAATTAGTTCTCAAACCATTAATGAAATTGCAAAACTCAAAACTAGTACAATAAGATGCATTTGCAATATCAGATCCAGCAGCATCAGGAACAAAAGCTCAATTGGCAAGAAGGGATAGCTAATTTTGCAACACAAAACAACATATAGTAGATGTAGGAAAAAAAATCTAGCGTTAGGAATATCAGCCATACCAAAACCAACTCAAAACCAAGATCCAAAGGCCAAATCAACATTCCATGTTCTATCTTCGTAACTCCAAAGTCCAAACAATTTCCAAACTCCAATAATAAACCAATTGCAACAAGAAACACAAGGATAGCGTACAAACAGATATATCCATGCTCGCCGGATTAGAATTTAATTAATCTTCATCACAAACAAAAACACAAACAATAACGATTGAAGACGATCGCACCGTCAAGAGAAATTTGACTCTATCATGAAACAAAAAAACTCAAGAAGAAGAAAAATCTAGCTTCAAACGAACAATCGAAGAGACACAGTATAAAGAGAAACTGTGAAAGAACTTCAATCACTGTAATATCTACACGAAGCATATGCACACTCAGATCCAAAATGCAGATCAAAGTCGAACATGAAGACGAGAGCAGTGAAGACGACATGAAACTTGCAAAAAAAACTCAAAATCAATCAAGAAATCCGATCCCGAACATGAAACTTTATCATCCATCACAAAATGAAAAACCGTGGAAACTGATCAACGTTGTCTTGAAAGTGATGACCATTCTTGAATTCTTGAACTAAAACAAGATGAATCATTGCATGAGGACGAACACATATATTGCGGAGAATGGAAGGAAAGAAACGAGAGTCAGAGGTAGGTCAAATAGTTGAAGGAAAAATAAAGAAACCTGAATTTAAGGAAGTTAAGGTAGAATATTTTCTCAGGAAAATTTAAAAAGAAAGAGGTGGAAAAACAAATGTAGCAAACTTATAGTTCATGGTGGATATCATGGCTCTAATACCGCGTTAGAAAACATGGCATCCAGAACAAAGAAAAGTCTGAAGTTTTATTACATTGATGAATGAATGTAAAATGATACACAAATGACAAAAGTGAATTCAACCAATTTCATCAAGCCTATTCATTTCATAGGTATACACAAACTTCTAATTAACAACTAATTTCTAACAACTAACTAACTGCTAACTACATCTCTAATAAAAACTGAAACTAAAAATAAAATAAAATAAAATAAAATAGAGAGAGAACAAAAATGTATTTGATCCTACCTACCTCCTTCCATGTTGATCTGCAACAATGCCCCATGAGTATGCCCCAATTAACATTCCAGCAAAAACAACACTAGTTATGAAGCTTTCTTCATGAGAGGAAAGATTCCATGCAGATTCAACTGCAGGTCCTACAAAAGATAGTAGCATCATTTCCATTGCTTCTGATATCCATCCAATGCCAGCATAAACAAGCACCAGAATTTGAAATTTTCCAAAACCTAAAGCCACAAGAGCATCATCTACTGTGTAGCTTCCACCTTCATCAACCATCTATAATTCATTCATTCCATAATCAATCAATTCATTAAATCTGATATGATATGATATATTCGAAATCGAAGATGGCATATAATAATATAAAAAAGGAAAGATAAATAAATTGATTCGTACCATTTTGTTTTGGGCAGAGAGAAAGGTAAAATATGGTGGATCTTCCCTTTTTGTTTTGTGAATAGTCAAAAATGAATCATATGATTGATTATATAGTTGAATTTGAAAACTCGTTCGTTTTATATAGTTTTATTTTTAATGTATTACACTTTCGAGTTTCGAAAGTTCGTATCGTTGACGATGACCGGCATAGTCTCCTCTCCGGCTTCCTCCGTTTCCTCTCGCTTTCTGTTGGGCTTCTCACTCATTCATTTACATGACCAGATATATTTATTATATTATTGGGGATTGCTAATAACACCCCAACTTAATCTTATACACTCTCCCTCCCCTTATTTTAAATTTTTTTCAATATACCTTCTTTTTTTTTTCTCAATAGGGAAATATTATATTATTAAATCAAACTAGGGAAACTAGTTTCCTCAATATTCATACAAATGATGTTGTCTATAGTAAGAAAGACGAATTCAAAATAGCTATATTAAAATTTGTATAATTAATTATATGTGAGAGAAGATTGGTATATTTATTAGTCTCGCGATCAAATAATACTACTTCAACTTGTTTGATGTTGGCGTGAATGAGTGCAATAATTTCTGCAAAAATCGGTTGGAGATGATGGAAAGGAATATAGCCACAATGAATAATATCAACAACCAATTTGGAATCAGATTCTATAGTAAACCGGTGAAAATTCAATTGAATAGCAATTTGGAGTCTAGATAGAATTGTCCAAACTTCAGTCATTAGAGCTTTTGAAGAAGCGAGCTTTCCTACAAACGCGTGAAGAAATCTTCTAGAATGGTCATGTATCACATCTCTGCAGGCCAAAATGAATTACTGAGAGCAACAATTGAGTCGAGTAGAGAGAGAACCGAGAGAGAGTCTAGCTTATTTTTGCAAGAATTTTTGAAACCACTGTAGTATAATTCTCATAAATTAGCGTTTTTATTTTTATTTTTTTATTTTTCTGTAGTGTTAGTTAATTATCGGTTGTAATATTTACTTATGGCAAAATCGACACAACAAACAGCCTTAGACGAATTATAAAAAGAGACCTTTTTGAATCTTATAATAGTATTTTGGCACGATAATTAAATTTTTCTTCAAAATTTTATATTTTTTTATATTTTAAAATACAAAAATATTTATTAATTTTGTATAATCGATTTCACATAATATTTCTTTTTTAATTGATAATAAAGACAGTTGATTTAATATTTGGTTAGACAATATCAATTATACATAAAACATTATTAATTTTTTATTCTAAAAATAAGAGAATATTTAACCTTAATCTAACCTTGGAAAGAAGTGGTCATTATGGACCACATGGAGCATTTCTCCACCCTAGAAGTCTATTATGGACCAATTGAAAAAGTGGTGCACGGTAGAATTAACCTACTTTAAAAAAGTTATCCTCCCTCACTCGGTATAACAAGAAATATTGCTATAAATAAAGAGGAATGAGTTTTTCCTATGTAGTATAAATTCTATAAGCATCGCAGTTGGTACAAATTGACTTATTTTTTGTTTATGTTTATTTAATTTGAGAATGAGAGATGTATGAGTTAAGGTTTAATTAACGATTACAATATTTACTTATCGCAGGATTGGCTCAAAATATATTATTAAGGTGCAAGGCAAAGTTTATTAAGAATTATTCTGAAACTGTATTTTAGTAAAATTATTAAATTTTTGTTCAAAATTTATTAATCATACATTTTAAAATATAAAATTATTTATTAAATTAATGCAATCGATTTTATATAATATTTTTTTTAATAATAATAAAATCAATCAATATAATATATGTTAAAATAATATTATGTTTAGTCAAGACTTTATTAACTTTAGTTCAAGAAATTGTAGAGTATTAAATCTTGATCTAACTATTGAAAAAAGCAGTCTATAATAAAATCACTTATTAAATTAATGTAATCAATTTCGTGTAATATTTATTTTTCAATTGATAATAAAATTAATTTTTGAGACACTATAAATTTAAATAAGACATTATTAATTTTAATTTTAAAATTAATAAAATATTAAAAATTAGTCTATAATAAATCACGTGGAGCACTTTTCTACCCTAGAAGCCACCTTCTATTTGAACTAACGAATTGAAGTGACCATCCACTATATACCACTTAAAAAACATGTGACAATTGAATTAACTTAATTTTGTGTGTATTTCTTTAGTTTGGAAATTAGAGGTGTGTGAGTCGATGCTAGTTAATTATTGGTTATCATATCTATTTATCGGAGGATCAACCTAACACATATTATGGTCTAATGCATATTTTAAAAGGAGAGTTTTTTTTAAACTCATAATAGGTTTTTACTAAAATTATTAAATTTTTGTTCAAATTTTATATTTCTGATGTTTTAAAATATAAAATGATTTATTAAATTAATACAATTGATTTTGTATAATATTTCTTTTGTAACTAATAATAAAGTTAATTAATTTAATATTTATTAAAACAATATTTTTTTAAATAAGATAAAACTTACACATAAGATAGAACTATGAGGTAGATGGAGTTCTCGTTGTTGTAGTTAATAGTTGGAATATATTTAAATTATAATTAGAAAGTGAAATATATTTTGTTAATTTTAATTTGTGTTCAACTGCCTAAAATAGAAATTTGTTTTCAATCAATATTAATTTTAAATTTTATTGTAGTTTTAATCCTTTAATTTTTATAAATTTACGAAATCGATCATCTTATTTTAAAATTTCACAATTTTGATCTTTTGTTCTGATTTTTTTATCAAAAATTAGCGATTTGACATATTTTAAACAACGTGACATATGATATGATGATGTAGAATGACTAATACCTATTAAATCGCAATAATACATCTAAAGACTTAACTTTCAATTGCGTAACTTTTTCATTTTTGTAGTTTAATTAATGAGATGTTAATAATTAATGCATTTAGATGATTTTATATCATGAAATCGTGCACCACATCATTTAAAAAATATTAAATCGTCATTTTTTAGTTCAAAAATATGAATGACCAAAATTGATAACTTTTAAAATAGGGAGATCAATTTTATAAATCGGTAAGAAAAAAAAAAAAGATGCGAAGACCGAAGATATTTTTTTGTTTGTCCATTACTTCACTACGTATCTATTTCAATATAAACAAAAAGAAATCGGACTCTAGAAAAAAATAAATTATCCATCCTAAAATTCCCTCTTCTCTATTTCTATTTCCACTTTACTTAATATTGCCTATTTTTTAAGATTTAGTGTTGAATTAATGTGGTATAGGTGTCTAATTTAGATAATTTAACCACATTTTTCCTAAAACAACGTACACCTTACCTAATAAAATAATGCTATAAGTAGCGCAATAAAAATATATGTTTCCTCATATGGAAGAATGTGTAATCTAAGCTAGCTAGTTCTTGACACAAATCTCTCTTGGTTGTTGATTTTGCTTTTCTTGAATTAATAATTTGGTAGAATCGTCCACAAGGTTTAGTTATTGTATATGTTATTTGGTTAGAGTTAGATAGTATTAATAATAAAAAAAGAAAGATAAAGATGTGGAGGCTGAAGATAGCAGATGGAGGGAAAGATCCATACATATTCAGCACAAATGATTTTGTGGGAAGACAAATATGGGAATATGATGAAGAAGCAGGAAGTAAAGAAGAAAGAGAACAAGTTGAAAAAGCTCGTCACAATTTCTATAAAAATCGCTTCCAAATCAAACCTTGTGCTGATCTCCTTTGGCGTTTTCAGGTACCTATACTAACTAATATTCTTATTCTTATTCTTAATTAAATTACCACAATTCAAAACATTTAATTTATTAATAACTAATATTATTTTTTTATTTAAAATATTTGATATTACTTTTACAATTTTATGTTTTTGAAACAGAAAATTAGTTAATATTTATTGTAGGTTATAAAAAATATAAATTAATTAAAGGTATATTAATAAAAACATAATATAATTGAAAAGTTAAATAGAATTTTATAAAAATAGAAGAAAAAACATTATATGACTAAAGTAGAATGGTGCTTTAATTTCTTATCTCCGTTTTATATAAAAATTATTTCACCGCACACACATAAATAAAAAAGTAAAAGATTAAATAATTAAATAATAAGT
>JBBPBP010009779.1:75452292-75468908 GCA_037974735.1 Cicer chorassanicum
TAAAATTAGGAACCAAAATTATTGACAAAAAATATTTAAGAAACCATTGTTTGAAAAAACAAATTAAAAGAACTAAAAATGAAATATGATATTATATTTATAGGGACCTAAAAATTTATTTAACTCTATTTAATAATATGTTACAATTTTACTTTAGAAAAATTAGGTACATGTTCTCTTTATATTATTAACTTTGCTTCAAAGATAAATTTTGGTTTACATAAATGGAAATCATTATCTATATAATTTTTTTGAAGCAATTATCTTTATAATTATATACTGATATTATTTGTAAGTATTGTTTATGAAATATATAATTAGGTAAATATTTTTTATTAGATCGTAAATTTCCTGATCAACGCTGGTTTTTGTTCTATTTGAGGGATATTGCATCATGAATTCTTCAACCTTGAGCTACATATGAAGCTTAAATACTCCAAAATTAAGGACACGTTCATATCAGATATATATTTGATATTGGTATTTTATAAATATTCGCGGATACGTATTCTAGAAGTATATAATTATTATATTTATTTTTTTAAAAAATAATGTATCTAATATTTCTAAGATACTTTACCATACATGCATATACATATGTATCCTATGAAAAACAAAATGAATAAAAATAGTGAGACAAATTTTTTGGGACATCAATGGAAATGTACATGGTCCACTTCAAGATGGTATTGGAATTCTTGATTGAAAAAATTATATTTTGATAGACCAAACTTAGAAACAATTTTTTTTTTATATAGATGATGGTACTTGGTGAAGAGACTATGGAAAATAATTTTTGAATTATTGGCTATTGCGTAAAGTCAATACTTGTTATAAATTCACTTAATGATACTTCAATCTTCCAACAAGATGATAGTTACTTTAGAGTAATCCATTAATGGTTATGAATGATTCTACTAACAAAGTAGCATGTACAATAAGAAAATCTGTCATTACTTACGATAGATTTTGACTTTATCCACAAAAGCACCGTAAGTTATGAAGAATTATCCATGAATTATCCACGAACACGAGTTCGTAGATAATTGACTTCATAGGTAAAATATTACACATATAAATGTCTTGAGTTACGTTTACTCATTGTATATTAGTAGGTAAATTGACTCATGCCTAACGTTACCCATGACTTTTCTGTGGGTAATGTCATACTAGAAAATAAAAATGTTACCCACAAAAATGTCATAGACAAACGTAACACATGACATTTCCATGAGTAATATTAAAATAGAAAGAAAAAAATTAAAATATTAAATACACACTCTCATCCAACTTATAGATACTAAACAACAACAACAACCTAAAAGATCATAAAACACAGTATAACTTCATATGTATGACTGACACATTTTTGAAAAAATTATAAACCAATCATATAATATAAACCAATGGTCCTTAATCAACTATGTCCAATTAAACAAAATAAACCACATAAGTTTCGGTTAAAAAATATAATTTTCACACACACACACAAAAAGATTAAATTTTTTTGATTCAAAGATCAATAAGTAAACTCCCCAAGAACAAAAAGAGTTAAAATTACAAACCCACAAAGAGAAAAATTGAGAATTTAAAGAGATCAATTAAGGATGAGAAACATACTCTAGCTTAAAACAAACTTCCAATAAAAAACATTTAAACATGGGAGGGTTCAAGTTCTTACATTGTGATGGAGAATGCCTTTGGGAATTTGGATTTGAAATTTTAGGGTTGCAGTGAAATCTGCAAAAAGAAATGAGGGTAGACAAATAATTAATCAACCATTTCTTTGTTCCTTTACTCAACAAATAATCATGAAAGTCGAACAAAATAGAGAGAGAGATAGGGGAGGGGGGATGAGAGACCGAAAGAGAGCCAGAACGAAAACGAACTTGAGAAGGCGAGACGGAGTTGCCACGTTGAAATCGAGTCTGGAAGGTTCAATATGTGCATTGGTTGAAGGAAAAAACCTTCGTTTAGGGTTCAAATCTGTTTGTAGAGAGAATGGTTGAAGAAAAATATTTTAGAGGAATGTTAAGTCACGAGATGTTTTTTCCTTCTTTTTTTTATTTTTATTTTTCCCCAACACATAAAGGTTATGTCCAAAAACAATAGAAATAACAAAAAGATGAAAACAAAATTAATAAAAGCATGTACCCACGGACATTCCGTGGAAAAATTAAAACTAAAACTATCCAATTTACGCACATTGTAAGTTTTTTTTTTTTTTTTTTTTTAATTTTACCTACGGAATAACCGTCGAAAATAATTAAAAAAAATTAATTTATTTTATAACAAATTTACTCACGTATTTTCCATAGATAAAAAATAATTTACGCAAAGACTCAAATTCATGAATAATTTTCCATTGATATATGATTGTTTTTTTATAGTGATGTATCGATCTTTAATCCAAATGGAAATTACTTGAATGTAATCCATTGTTGTTTCGGAAAAATTTTGTTAAGGAGGAAGCTTGTTTCACAAGATTTATGTAAAACAAATGCGTAGTATCTCTTTTGGTCTTGCAAAAGATAGTTCCGACTATCTGCTTACTCAAAAAAATTTATCAAATGATAAAGTACTCATTTGTATATGAAGGTTATCATAAAAATTAGTTAGGGCCAGAATTTCAATTCACTTTGGTTCTAATAGAGTATACTAGTTTGTCCTAGCCTATCTTACATCTCTAATAGTTATTAGTAGTTAAATTTGGAGTTGCCTTCATATAACATTAGATAAGAAAAATTATGTTGGTGGTCCTTTAAGTTTGACCTATTTCTCATATGAAAAAAAAAAAAACGCATGTGATTGTTAGACGTTAAAATGCCTATAACGTTTCAGACGTGGTAACTCCAAATTAGTGATTTTTTTTATATTGGTTTTTTAACTTCTTTATTTCCATATTAGTCATCATCTTCATCAAATTCAAAATAAAATTCTAAGATTGGTTTCTAAATCAACTTTCATTTTCTTCAACAAAGAATCCTAAAAACTTTGAAACAAAATCCCAAATTTATCCCTCCAACTATTGAAACCCAAAAATCCAAAAAATTTCCCTTCTATTTTCCATAAAAAAATTGAATTTTTCTTTTAACCCTTCGTCTTCTTCAACATAAAATGTTCTTGAAACCTTTTTTTTCTTTCAAATATCCAACACTATTGTTTTGAAATCATGGTTCAAGCAAAAACATGTCAATTGTAACTTTTGTCCAAAGCATGGTTTTAAAGTTGTGAATGATATGATCTATATTTAAGTTTTTTGAAAATGAACAATATGTGTTAATGGTTTTGAAAAATAATGTTTCAATAACAATTTTTTGGTAAGGAGAAGGAAAATTTGTTGGGTTAAGATATTTTGGATTTTTTTATGTTTCAATAGTTGAAGAGACAGATTTGAGATTTTCTCAATTGTTTGAATTCCTTTTTTGAAGATTATGATATGTATAACTGAATAAAAAATCGATATCATTTATTTATTTATTTTGAATTTGATGAAGATGGTGAAAGTTGATGAAGAAGATGATATGAATGAAGAGGATGGAGGAAACAATCTCAAGCTTTTGTACGTTTTCTGTTTTGATGAAGATGGTAAAGAAAAGAAAGTACTAAAGTATATTTATTTGAGACTTTAAAGACTTATACGAAAAAGAAAACTTAAAAAATTAATATGGGAAAATAAAATTTAAAAGACCAATCCGAAGAAAACAAATTTGAAAGACCAATACGAAACAAATTTGTTGATTTGAAGTTAACACCTCAGCTACACTAAGAACACGCCAGTATCTAACAGTAGGGGTGCTAAAAAAAATCAAAAATTGAATCAAACTGCAGAACTGAATTGATCCAAACTGTTTTTGAAATGAACTGATTTATAAAAATTGAGAACCAAAAAACAATTTATTAACCGAATTGGTTTTTAAGAACTAGAACCGAACTGAACTAGTTTTTAGTTCAAAAAACTAAACCGAACCGATTTTTAGTTCGATAAAACTAGAATCAAACTTATTTTTTTAGAAGTAATTAGGGATAATTATGTAAAATTTGGCCTGTAGGAACAAAAAAACTAAGTTAAAATCAGTTTGGTTCGGTTAAGAGTAATAAACCGGTTCACCAATTTATAGAACAATTCGATTCGGTTTTTTGAACTGAAAATTGGTTCAGTTTTTTAACTAAAAATTGGTTCGGTTCAATTTTTTAAACTGAAAACCGATTCGGTTTATTTTTCAAACAGTTCTAATTCAGAACTTAACTTTGTCCACCCCTATCAAAAAATCATATGGTTTTTTTAAATAAAATTAAACATAAATTAATAAAAATGACTACGACTTGCACTTTTTGATACTTAGTGTGTGTTTTGACTATGTCAAAATGTTAGCTTATGTGGTATAAACTTGTATGACCAAAATAGAACTATGTTGGTAATGGTCATGCTCGCACAGACTTATAACATTTTTTTACGAGTTTATAACGTTTTTTTATATACTACTTTAAATAGCGTTTGAGTTTACTTCTCATAGTGTTTTATATTTTATCTCATTTTTACCATCATTATCTAAATTAAAAAATATTAAATGTTAATTAAAAATATATTTGTTATGTCATTTTATATTTATTAGTTCAATAATTAATTTTATCAAACACTTAATTAGATCACTGAGCTTATCACATATTCGCTATCAACTAATTTATCTTTTATATCGTTTCATATTTTATCTCATTTTCAACATCATTATCTTAATTGAATGTTATTAAATATTAATTAAAATATATTTTTATATCTTTTTATACTTATCGGTAAATTTAACCATTAATTTTATTAACTTATCAGCTAATTGATTTTCCGTCCACTATTTTTTTTTACCAAACATAACTTTAAATGATCTATTCAATAAAAAAACTGAAATAACTCATTCGAAAAGCAAGTCAAAATTTAAAGGATTGTCGAGTAATTTTGGATAGTAGATGCACACGAGAGCTTAACATGTTACATGAGTAAAATATATATAAACATATTTCCTTCGATCATTGGTCAAATCTAATCTAGCCTCCCACCTTTTCTTGCTTTCAAGCAATACTTATTTGCCATTACCTTTTGCATACTCATTTCTTTTAATTAAAAAACTGACATTTATTTATTTAAATTAGTATAAACTACATCGTTCAACAATATGATTTAAAATTGCTAAAAATGAAAAAGGATAAATCTACAAACAAACTACAACATCCATATAGCATAAAATAGAAAAATATCTACAAATGTGACAAAATTGATGTGTTTGAAATACTCATACCTCTAGAACTGCAACATTGAAGATGTCAAAGTCATTGATTGAATTTACACTTGATCAAATTTGATCTGTCAATCTGAAATTAAACGGAAACCGCCATAAGGTGGGAAACCAAAACAACACCGCAATAAGGCGGAAAATAAAAAATGTCGCACTTGATGGAGCTAAAAATCACTAGAAGGGGGGTTGAATAGGGATTTTGAGGTTTAAAAATTGTTTTCAAAGTGTATGAGTTTCTGTCCTCTCAGTGAGGATGCGAACTGGAAAATGGTTTTTAAACTTTTCAAGTAAACTCAGAATAAGTGCAAGAAAATGTAAAGAGATAGACACACAAATTTTATCCTGGTTTACCTAATGATGGCTACGTCCAGTCCTCACAACCTTGTGAGATTTCACTAAATATCAACAGATCAGCCTCTTGCAGAGGATGATTACACTTTGTGTATTCTCAAGCTTCACCAAGCTTACAATCAACTCTCAAATATTTTCAAGTTCAACTAACTTGAAAATTTACAGAGTGAAATGAGTTTGATTTGTTTTCTCTCAACTAAAACACTTTCTAAAAGATATTTCAAAGATCTAGTTTATGAATAGAGAAAGTGTGATGAGAGGATGAATATTGCTTAAGATAAATGATATGATTCTTGATCTTTTTCTGCAATATTTGTTGTGTATTGTGATGAAGAGCTTCCTGCCCTTTTATAGAGTCATTGATGACTCTTTCATGAGTTAAAAACTTCATGACCGTTAAGGAGGTTGCAGAGATTTGTCCAATGGTCTTTGTGCTGAAATTACAACATTGCCATCCAGCTATCCTTGGACCTATGCAGTCCATCCTCTGCGTAGCCTTTAGTCTTGGTCTTGTATAGCCTTTTTCTTTCTTTTTTTTCATTCTTCAAGACTTGTGACTTCTATTTTGAGCTTGTTTGCAATTGCCTTTTAATATATTGACTTTGCTTTATTTTTCCAATCACTCAAGAGTGAAATATAGGGCTGCCCTTAGCCTTTTCACATGGGATGGAGACTTGCAAACATGTGACTTCTTGAATACCAAAGCTACAAGCTATCCTCGGACCTTGTATAGCTAGCCTTGTGATTTCTTTTGATCAAATGCTTCATATAATTGCTTATTCATGCTGGTTTGATCTCTTTTGATGGATTAAAAACGTTATTCCCGCGAGGATGGAAAATCTCAACTTGAAGACCCATCCTCTCAAGGTTCTGGCCATCCTCCAGCTTGAAACCTTAATGAATTAATCCAGATTTTTCTTCCCTTTGTTCTAAATGATGATTAACCTGATTTCTTATAATAATTCACTCAAAAGCACAGATTAGTATTAACCACAATCATAATCTCTTAAGTAATTTTGTTATCATTAAAATCAATTGAGAGATTTTGTCTCAACAGCACTAAAACGGCAAAATCATAAAAACAAAAACTAAATAGATGTGAAAATCACTTATTTGAATTAAAGAAAAAGAGAAAATGATTTAGATGGACGATTTTGGACCAAAAATTGGTTATAAATCACCTCACTTGGTTGATAAAAAGAGAAATTGAACGGAAGAAAGGTTGATAAAAAGAAAAATTGAACGGAAGAAAAGAGTGAGGTGATTGCTAGGATTTTTGCATTATTGATCATTTTGCTTTACTCACTCACAAGTGTTAATAGGGAACCATTGAAAGCCGACTCAACATATATAGAGACGTAAAACGAATTTTAATATGAGACTTTATAAAGCTTACAATAGTATTTGAGTAAAATTACTAATTTTTTATTTATTTTTTACGCTTTATAATATAAATAATAAATTAAAATAATATAATTGATTTCGTATAATACTTCTTTTCTAATTGATGATATAGTTAATTGATTTAATATTTATTGAGACAATATTAATTTAAAATAAGATTTTATTAGTTTAGTTATAATTATATTAATATAAGACTTTTTATTAAGTAAAAAAAAAATTAATTTTAGAGGTTTTTTATTAAATATAAAAATTATATTTTTTTTGAAAGCATAAAACAATTGTCTTAGTAGTCTTATTTTTATGTAGGCCTTAGAACCATTTGTGTGTCAGTGGTTGACCTTGTATAAACTCACCCATTTTCTAAATTACATTCCTACATTACAAAAGGATAAAAAAAATAAATAATAATAATAATAATAATAATAACAATAATAATAATAATAATAATAATAATAATAATAATAATAATAATAATAATAATAGATTCCATTGTTGCGTAATGGGTGAGAGGTGTGTTGTGCAATATTAACATATTATTTTTCACTATTTTTATCAAATTCCTTCTATAATTTATAATTTATGTTTAATAAACTCGAGTAATCACTAAATATACTATTAATTTTTACTTGAAGGTTTTTTGTGTCTATATTACGGGACATCTTGATTTGGTATTCTCAGAAGAGCATCGCAAAGAGATTCTTCGTTACATATATTGCCACCAGGTACAATTCATCATTCAATTTTAACACTCATTTGAGCATGATGCACATAAATATAATTGCTTATTTGGATTAATTTACCTTGAATTTTGAGATTTCATCATGATTTTAGTTATGTACAATTCATATTACCCAAAGGTGTAGTATAGTTGTATGGGTTGAGATGATTAAGGAGTATTACCAACGAGGTTTATGATTCTATCATGTGTTAACAAATTCGCATAATATGTTAATCACTAACACTTGCATATCTAAAAAATATTGATATTGAATTGACCATGTTGTGGTTTCATTTTTAGAATGAAGATGGAGGTTGGGGGCTACACATAGAGGGTCACAGCACCATGTTTTGCACTACACTCAACTATATATGTATGCGAATTCTTGGAAAAGGGCCTGATGGAGGTGAAGACAATGCTTGTGCTAGAGCAAGAAAGTGGATTATTGATCACGGCGGTGTAACACATATATCTTCATGGGGGAAAACTTGGCTTTCGGTACTATTTTTATATGTTGTATAAGAATTTAGAAACTAACAGGAAAATATGTCTTTACTAATTTGAATGTATTATTGTACCCAAAAAAATGAATGTATTATATACCTATAGATACTTGGTGTGTTTGATTGGCGCGGAAGCAACCCAATGCCCCCTGAGTTTTGGATCCTTCCTTCATTTCTTCCTATTCATCCAGGTTGAATTAATTTACTATAGTTTGTTAATATTTTTAATATGTGAGATGCATTATTGACCATACAATAATGTTTAATTATTGAATTGAGAGTTTATTCTATCTCATTTTCACTTTTATTAATTACAGCTAAAATATGGTGTTATTGTCGATTGGTATACATGCTTATGTCTTACTTGTACGGGAAGAGATTTGTGGGTCCAATCACACCACTTATCTTACAGTTGAGAGAAGAACTTCATACTCAACCTTATGAAAAAGTTAATTGGTCGAAATCACGTCACTTATGTGCAAAGGTGATAGAAATTGTCTTTAATTGATCACAATGTATCAATTTACATATTATCTTTAACATAGGAGGGATAACGATCCATTTTATGTCTCACAGGAAGATCTTTATTCTCCCCATACATTGATACATGATTTGATATGTGATAGCTTATACAAATTCACTGAGCCACTTCTGACTCATTGGCCTTTAAACAAACTAGTTAGAGAAAAAGCTCTTCAAGTAACAATGAAGCATATCCATTATGAGGATGAGAATAGTCGATACATAACCATTGGGAGTGTGGAAAAGGTAAGTAGCATAATTAAACATATTAATTATTTAGTTGTATGCATCGACTGGAGTGGAATTAGTTTTCTAGTTTTCCACCGTAAACAATAATTCATTCAAATACGCCATTAACATCTATATATTTATCAGGTTTTATGTATGCTTGCTTGTTGGGTGGAAGATCGAAATGGAGATGCTTTCAAGAAGCATCTTTCAAGGATTCCAGATTATTTATGGGTTTCAGAAGATGGAATGACCATGCAGGTATATATCTCTACAACATTTTTGAGTTGTGACAACAATAAAAAGTGTGGCGTAAATCAAATTAACCGTGGCCTAAAGGTTAGGCAACGGTTTGGCAACGGTTTACAAAGTGTAGTGTAAGTGACCATGACCTATTCATTAAGGCAACAATTTTTTAATTTTGCCAGCGAAATGTAAAAAACCATTGCTGAAGACACTCAATGCAGCCATAGTTTTTTTTAGTATTTCTGGTCACGGTTTATGAGTTGGTTTTGCCAACATTTCATAAATGTTGCATATACAGTTAGGCCACAATTTTGTGTACATTATTTCTGTTTCAAGCAACACATTTATAACACTATCAAAAGTATATGCCATGGTTGTAACACGTTTAGCCCACACTTTTTTAAATGTTGCATATTTGTTTAGGCCACGGGGATGAAAATGTTTTAAACCACACTTTCTATGTGTTATCTATACTTTTTGACCACATACATTCAAATGTTGCCTATTTGTTTAGGTCACGGTGATAAAAATGTTTCAAACCACAGTTTTTCTCCTTATTATTATTTGGGTTAACTTTGATGTAACTAAAATATCACTAGAAGGGGGGTTGAATAGGGATTTTGCTGTTTAAAATTTTTTTTCACGTGTTTATAATCACTATCCTCTTTGAGAGGATGAGAATTAGAGGATAGAAATTTAAGTCTTTAAATTTGAGCTGAATAAATGCAAGAGAAAGTATAGAGGAAGACACGCACAACTTTTATACTGGTTCACCCAATGATGGCTATGTCCAGTCCCCACACACTTGTGAGTTTTTACTAATGATCAAACTGATTAACCTCTCACAGAGGTTGGTTACACTTTGTGTATTCTTTAGCATCACCAAGCTTACAACCTTGTTTCTTACAAGTTTCAACTATTTCCAAGTGTAACTCACGTGGAAATTACAAAGTGATATGAGTTTAATATTTCTTTTTTACTTAACACTTTCTAAAACAATATTTCAAAGATCTAGTGTATGACTATAGAAAATATGAAGAAATGATGGAAATTGCTCTTGATAGTTTTTAGACTCTTGATCTTTTTTGCAATGTTGTTGTGTGTATTATAATGAAGAGCTCCATGCCTTTTATAGAGATCTTGTGATGCTCTTTCCATGTGTCAAACATCTTATGACCATTGGGGACTTGATCAAAAAGTCCAAGGTCTTTGATCCTAATTACAGAATTACCATCCAGATGTCATTGGACTGATGCAGTCCATCCTCGTACAAGAGGTTCAAACCTCCTAGATACTTGGACATGAGCTGTCCTTTTCCCTTTTCATTTTTCAAGACATGTAAGTCTATATTTTTGTCTTTGTTAGCTATAGCTTTTCTGTATGTTGATGTGTTGGGTCGTTTTCAACATTTGAGAATGATGTGGACTATAGATCCATCCTCTTACATCGTACAGGCCATCCTCGTACCTCGTATAGTCCATCCTCAAACATGTTAAATCTGGCCTCTGACCTCATTGTTTAAATTGATTTATTTATTCATTTTTTGATACTGATTTAACTTCTCTTCATGACTAAAAATCATTGTTTCAGTGATGATGAATATTTTGCAACTATGAAGGTTCATCCTCTTAAGGGTTCATCATTTTGTCTGTCTATCCTCCAGTTTTGAAAACTTGATGGATTGAGTCACATTTTTCTCCTTTTTATCTTAATGATGAGTAACCTGTTTTCTAATATGAATTCACTCAAAAGTATAGATTAGTCATTAACCACAATCATAATCCTTTACGCAATTTTGTTATCATTAAAACCATTTGAGAGAGATTTTGTCTCAACAAACTTGAGGCCACAATTTTTATAGCTTTAGACCACACTTAAAATGTGTACTTATTAAATTTTATTAGCCAACATTTTTTCACCGTGGTCAAACAGCAACACTTTTAAAGTTGTGGCTTAATCGGTGACAATAACAAAATATGCAACGGTTTTTCATTAAAAGTCAAGAAATTGTAGTTTATAAGTAAATTATAGGCAACACTTGAAAAACTGTTGCCTATTTCCGTTTCTAGCCACGCTTTTATTGCTGTGGCAAAGTGAAGTGTGGCCTAAAGTAAAAAATGTTGTAGTGTGTATATATATATATATATATATATATATATATATATATATATATATATATATATATATATATATATATATGTATATATTAATTCATCATATTTTAGTGCAAGCTAAAAGCATATTATTAATACTATTACTATTATAAGTGATGTTTATACATTCATTAAGTAACTTTCAAGTCAATACAATGCAGAGTTTTGGTAGCCAAGCATGGGATGCTAGTTTTGCTATTCAAGCTTTGCTTGCCACTGACCTAATTGAGGAAATTGGTTCTGTTCTTGTGAAAGGTCACACTTTCATCAAGAAATCTCAGGTAGGCTTAATTCCAGTAGCAAACATATGGTGTAATCATAATTCTCCTTCCTTCAATTAAGGAAAGTACATTTATTGTTGGCTACTTAGTGTTCATCATGCCTTTGAACATTATGTGTACTAGCTTTATCTTACGGTGAAATTGGTACTTTTTTTTCATAGGTTAGGGACAACCCTTCTAGAGATTTCAAGAGTATGCATCGTCATATTTGTAAAGGTTCGTGGACCTTCTCCGATCAAGACCATGGATGGCAAGTTTCTGATTCCACCGCAGAAGGTTTGAAGGTAACTAACAATATAGACTATGGACAACTTAATTGGTTAATGAACTTTCTCAATCACTATAAATGTATGTTAATAAAGGTAAAATTCTCTAGTATAGTGTTGTCTACTTTTATCAATGTTACCTCCAGAGATTGTGGGAGAAAAGATGGAACCAGAAAGGTTGTATGATTCAGTCAATATCTTGTTATCGTTTCAGGCAAGTACTATTAAACTTATTGCCATATACTTTTAACTAATTGAATTGTTAATTACTGATGTTTCAACTTGCTACTTGATCTTTAATCAACAAAAACTGGGGATTTGTGCAAATGACTTATATCACTAATGTTCGATTTATTTGTAGTACTTGATTTACTTTTCAATTAACTTCAGATTTTTTAATCCTTGCAGAGTAAAAATGGTGGTTTGCCAGCATGGGAGCCAACAAGAGCTCCAAAATGGTTAGAAGTAAGTATTGTATTAATATGTACACATTCATTGAGTAAATCTATTCATTAGTTAACAAATAACTAGCTTTATTATTTATTTGTAGCTACTCAATCCCTTGGAATTTTGTGAGGACGTTGTAGTCGAGCATGAATATGTTGAGTGCATTGGAACAACAATTCAAGCTTTAGTTTTGTTCAAGAAATTGTATCCAGGTCATAGGAAGGAAGAGATAGATAATTTCATTGCCAATGCAGCTCGATTCATTGAAGATACACAAAGAGATGATGGTTCATGGTATGGAAATTGGGGAGTTTGTTTCACTTATGGTTGTCGATTTGCTCTTGGTGGTTTAGCAGCCGCTGGCAAGACTTATACCAATTGTGCTGCTATTCGCAAAGCTGTTAAATTTCTTCTCACAATTCAAAGAGAGGATGGTGGATGGGGGGAAAACTATCTTTCAAACCCAAAAAAGGTTCATAATTGAGTGGTTATTACTCATTAGTGACCAATCATTCGCCAACTTCAACATGGTTTGACAATAATGTTGATATTTTACTAAATAATAATAATGCAGATATATGTAACTCTTGAAGGAAACCGGTCAAATGTTGTACAAACTGCATGGGCTCTTTTGGGTTTAATTCATGTTGGTCAGGTTTGTTTTCCTTATTAGAAGTCAAAATACTTATCTACTAATTTAACTTCCCATGAATATTAAAATAGTTTTTTTTCTTTCTTTTTTTTAATTTTTATGTTAGGCCGAGAGAGACCTTACTCCCCTTCACCGTGGTGCCAAATTTCTCATCAATTCTCAATTGGAAGAAGGCAATTGGCCCCAACAGGTTTATCTTGATATTAAATAAGACTTAGGTTTAAAACTAAAAACACTAATTTACTAACATTTAAGTATAAAAAAAATAATAATATAGCTCATATTTATGCATAACTCATGATAGCCAAATTGATTATATTTGTTTAGTAATAGATGTGGTTTTGAAAAACAAGACACATGTCATTAGTATTTATATAATTTAATATAAAACTTTGTAGATAAGTGACCTTTTAGAGTTTCGATATTTGTGTGGAGATTAATTTTCCATTTTAACTATGTGAGAACACACTTTTAGTGAATCAATAATTTATTTTACGAAATACATAATTTTAATATCAAAGAAGTTGAATTGCATGCTTGCATTTTCTATCTCATATAAATTTTTTATAAGAGGTGAGTTATGTTTATTTCAAATTTTAAGAGAATTGAATTGTGTGTCAAAACTTGATAATATACGATAGAAAATTTTACTTGACATCCATAAAATTATACTCCTACCTCTGTATGTTAATAAAAACCCATTTGATCCCTTTTATTTAAAATAAAATTTGGAACATATCCAACAAGCCTATGAATGGAAAAATTTATGGGAAAAACCGATTGTACCGACAAACATTTATGAATACATTTGTTACGGAAAAAAAAATTAAGTTTTCTAGAACACATTTGTTTTTAGATAAACATAAAATTGAGTTTTTCCTAAAAAATTGAACATTTTAATGTTTTAAAATTATTTTTTATTCCGGTAAACTTAAATTAAGCTTTTTGAAACATATTTATTTTATAAAAACCATAAAACATTTAGTTTTTCGAAACAGAAATTGAATATGATAGGATAAGTCAATTTTTATGTTTATGCTTATTAAAAAAGAGTAAAATAAATAATTTGGATGGAATGCGAGGTACGAATATAATGAAAGAGTTATGAGGTATAATTTTCTAAAATGTGTATATTTTAGATAAGTCATAATTTTTTAAACAATATACCTCCCTTACTTGTCTAGTACACTCTTAAACCTCATAATTTCTTAAAAAAATTGTGAGTCATCTCTAGCTTTTGCCTCTTAAATCATTTTTGCAACGTATATATTACAGTGATCAATCTTTTTCAAACTATCTTTTACTTTTATCTTAAATGTTTCAATTATTTTAAATTTATGAAAACAAAATAAAAGACTTATTATTAAAAAAAAATTATCTTATTTAATGCAGGAAATTACAGGGGTTTTTATGAAAAATTGTTTTTTGCATTACCCAATGCATAGAGATATTTATCCATTGTGGGCTCTAGCTGAGTATCGCAAATGTGTTCCATTGCCTTCCGATGCTGCTTAACTTAAAAAGTTGTTAGCATGAAAATGACGAAGCCATATCAATAAAGAAACAATCAAGCAAATAAAACTAATCAAATTGGACAATACTCTAGACTATTTCCCACATATTTTGATTAATTTTTCTTTCATGTTACCTTATGTGTTCATATATGTGTGTACCTATGGAAGTTAGTGCAACTCCTTGGTACGCAGTGTGTGAGGTTGTCGTAATGTTTAGAATAGTGAGTTTAAATCATAATCATAAAAAATGTATTGATGTATTTACATTTAAATTTTAAACCTTATATCTTTATTTGCTCCTATTAATTTCTCTATCCACCCAACTTATGGAAAATGCTAAGCATATTGTGCTGGGTATACATAATAATCTATGACTTTACGTTTGCATTTTGTCTATCGAACCTTGAATTATGAGAAGTATTTGAATAGATCTTCCATATGTGCAGTTGTGTCCTAACATATCAAATATTTTTGAACATAATAAAATCCATATAATTAATTTTATTCATGACATGTACACTTTTTTCAATAAAATGTTGTGTTTTATTCTATTAATTTATAACCATTCTTTTTTATTCGTTTGTTCTATAATTATTTGAAGACTCTTTTTTTATTTGATCATTAATTTTATGTTAAACAGTCAAAAAGTAATGATAAACTTAAAATATATCATTTTTCCTTTGTATATTTTGTTATAATAAAATAGATTAAACAATAGGTTACCAAATAAGTTTTTTTAATTTCACTCTTAAAAATGATTTTTTTAAATTAGATTACTAAACAAATTTTTTAATTTCCACATCTTTAAAACAATTTTCAAATATTAGATAAAAAAATCAAATTTTTGTTTATCCTCTTCTTAAAAACAATTTTTTAAAATAATTTTATAAAAGAATTTTCAAAAACTAAAACTCATTCAAGCATGCCCTAATTTTTTCTTCTCTTTTCGGCCACTCCTCTATCTCTTTTCTGCCATCGATAAGAATGTGGTATAGTCGTGTAGGTACTAGGTAACCTTAGCTATTTGCCTATTGGGATGATAGCCAATTTTTGATAGATATTTGATGTAGGGTGGAAATAGGTCGGATCAAGCTAAATTTTGAAAGGTTTGAGTCTAGTCTACGATTAATTTTGTATGTACGAGTTTGGCCTACGGACTTTCATAAGACTTTTTTGGTCTGACTCAACCTTGTTTAAAAATTTGGTCCGACTTAAAAGCCTATTTTGTATTAAATCATTTAGATAATACATTATACATTTTTTTAAATAGGCTAAATTAGACATTTATAAATAAGAAAAACTAATAAAATTATATATTTTTTACTCAATTAATACTAAATTACTAACTAATAATAACCCGATCATATCATATTAAATAGATGATGACATAAACCCGATTTTAAGTAGATTATGTCATAAACTCATATAAACAACCTAAACTTCGAATGAGTAAAATAAAATAGTTTCCATTCTTAATACACACTTAATCATAATTAATAATCCTAATAAATAAATTATTATGAGAAACCGTTCAAAAAAAAGTCTCTAATCAAAAGAAAAAAAAAATTGTGTCATAGTAATTGTACAGTGAGTTTCATCTAGTTACTCTTTAAATTATGAATAGAGGATATGCATTGTTTCTGATTAATACTCATCTCATCAATTGTTCATTCCACCAATCCCGCGGTTTTCAAACTTAGTCAAATTATCAAATTTATTATGTTATTTATAATAAATAGATTTTTTTTATTTGACTTTGAAGTCTCATAGTTCATTTGGTATAGCTATTGATTTTTTTTAATAAACCTGATTTTCTTTTTGATAAATATGTTTGATGTAAATTTTATTTTAAAATAAAATGTATATTAATCCACTCATTATTTTGTGAAAAAGAATATAAGAGTATAAGTTTACGTTAATTTTCCATTCATTATTTTGTGAAAAAGAATTATTTTTAAAAGAATACAAATGTTGGAATTTAACGATATGCTCAACAATGTCGGAGTTGACATAGTGTTAATTATAACTTATTAAATAAGGTGA
>JBBPBP010009779.1:75469374-75484009 GCA_037974735.1 Cicer chorassanicum
ATTTTACATTTATAAAAATCACTTCTTTAATTTTATTAATATTTTTCTTTATGTCTTGCAAAGGTAAAAATTATGTAATTTTAATAACTTTGAAGAAATTTTTACATGTAAATTTACATAAAAATTTAATTAAATATATAAAATTAGTTAAACTTTATAAGAAAAAAATATTTGTATTAAATTTTTTTAAAAAAGAAATAATTATTAACTGTGATGTGAAAAATAAATTAGATAGGTGTATAAGATAATTGTGGTTTGAATTTCGGGTGATGAATTTCGATATACTAATTAATATACATATTGTGGTCTATATTGTTTTAATTTTGAGTTCTATAATCGGTGTATTTTATGAATTGAGTTATGTTATTGGGTTATTAGTGTCTATGTTTGAATATAATATATCAAGGTAACATACTATATGTGCATCTATTCTTTTTACATGAATTAATCTAACTAAATAGCATACATCATGTAGATTAGTATGTGTAAATCATCATTCTATCATGTAGATTGATATGTGTATATGGATTAAGATTTATTTTACTAATTTTTTTAATTATTAAAATTACATATTTTTTATTAGGCCCAATTTTTAAGATTAGAATAGAGCCTACATAAACTTTAAGACGAGCCTGAACCAAATACATCAAATTTTGTAGACCAAATTATAATCTAGATGTCTATTATAAAAAAATCGGAGGAAATAATTTATAAAAAATTACAAAAACAACTACTATAATTATAAAATAAAATAAAATTTCCAACTTAAATTTCAACTAATTTTTAATTATTAAAAATGTCAATCAAAATTTGATTTACCACTTCTCTCTCCAATATATTTTTGTAAATTTATAATTTAAACTTCTTATATACAATACAATATTATACTTTTTATTTATCTGTTAAAGTTTTAAAAATTTGGTTACCCCAATGTTTTGGTTCAAGATTCGTAAATGAGAATCACAATTACAATAATAAATGTGTGAATAAAACTATTTTCATATATGTTTATAAATTAACAATAAAATATACCCGTGTAGGTAATAGGTAACCTTAGCTATTTGCCTATTGGGATGATAGTCAATTTTCGATAGATATTTTAGGTAGGGTGGGAATAGATAAGAACAAGTTAGATTTCGAAAGGTTTGAGTCTAGTCTACGATTAATTTTTTTATGAATGAGTTTGGCCTACAGTCTGTCATAAATTTTTAAAAATTTGGTCCAACTTGAAAGTCTATTTTAATACATTTAAATAATACATTATACATTTTTTTAAATAGGCTAAATTAGACGTTTATAGATGAAAAAAGCTAATAAAATTATATTTTTTTTACTCAATTAATACTAAATTACTGACAAATAATAAACATATTATACCATATTAAATAAATCATCTCAGAAACCATAAAAAAGGTCTATTATGATGTGATAGAAAAAAATGAATCTATTCTATTAAATGTATTATAATGTGATAGAAAAAAATAAATCTATATTCTATTAAATGTACATATCTTAGTATTTTATCGGCCTATCATTTGCTTACTCTTTAAATTATAAATAGAGGATATGAATTGTTACATTTTTATTTATTAATACTCATCTCATCAATTGGGTCATTCCATCATTCCCGTGATTTTTCAAACCTAGTCAAATTATCTCATACTTTTTATTTTTATTTTTTTTTTCAAAACTCCATTTCTTTTTTTCTTCCTCATTTTATGTATTATGTTTTTCATATGAAATAGATTTTTCTATTGCCTTCTGAAGTATCGTAGTTAATTTGATGTATCTATTGATCAAGTGTTTGGTTACATAAATATTTTTTTTAATAAAGCTGATCTTCTTTTTTGAGAATGTTTTAATGTAAATTTCATTTTAGAATAAAAATGTCTACTAATCCACTAATTATTTTGTGAAAAAAATGTAAGAGTATAATTTACAAGTTAATTTTTTAAAAAAAATACAAGTTAAAAATTGGGGTTTAACAATATACTCTGGCCGAACTGAGCACATTTCATTATAACTTAACTTATTAAATAAGTTGTACTTTTCTTACATTTATATTCAGACTACCCAAAAATTATTTCATGAATATTTTTCCTTACGTCAAGATAAAAATAATGTAAAAGAAACTTTTATTTGTAAATTTACATATAAATTTAATTAAATATATCAAATTAGTTAAAATTTATAACAAAAAAATAAATATAGTCAATTATTTTGAATTAACTTTGATATGAAAAATAAATTAGATAAATGTATAAAATAATTATGGTTTGTGTGATTTGATATATACTAATTGGGTGATGAATTTCGACTAGTTTTAATTTTGAGTTCTATAATAGGTGTATTTTATGAATTGAGTTGTGTTGTTGGGTTATTGTTGTCGGTGTTTGAATCTAATATATGAAGGTGACATACTATATGTGCATATTTTCTTTTTATATGAATTAATCTAACCAAATAACATACATCATGTAGATTAGTATGTGTAAATCATCATTTTATCATGTAGATTGATATGTGTATATGGATTAAAATTTATTTTACTAATTTTTTTAATTATTAAAATTGCATATTTTTTATTAGACCCAATTTTTAAGATTAGAATAGAGCCTACATAATCTTTAAGACGACCCTGAACCAAATACATCAAATTTTGAAGACCAAATTATAATCTAGATGTCTATTATAAAAAAATTACAAAAACAACTACTATAATTATAAATTAAAATAAATTTTCCAACCTAAATTCCAACTAATTTTTAATTATTAAAAATGTCAATCAAAATTTGATATACTACCTCTCTCTCCAATATATTTTTGTAAATTTACACTTTAAAATTCTTATATACAATACAATATTATACTTTTTATTTATCTATTAAAGTTTTAAAAATTTGGTTACCCCAATGTTTTGGTTCAAGATTCGTAAATGAGAATCACAATTACAATAATAAATGTGTGAATAAAACTATTTTCATATATGTCTATAAATTAGCAATAAAATATATATTTTACTTATGTAATACCCATATATGACTATAAATTAAAATTGTATTTGATTTTATATTTTTTTAAACTATTTCTTCGTATTATAGTAATTTTCATAAATATAGATTCAATTTTGTTTCTCTCACTATAATACAATTTGCATAAATTTATCAACAGCCAATTTGGAAAGGAATATAGCCACGATGAATTATATCAACAACCAATTTGGAATTAGATTCTATAATAAATCGATGAAAATTCAATTGAATAGAAATTTTGAGTCTAGATAGAATTGTCCAAACTGCAGTCATTAGAGCTTTTGAAGAAGCGAGTTTTTCTAGAAATGCGTGAAGAATGATGGAGCTAAATATCACTAGAAGGAGGGTTGAATAGGGATTTTGGCATTTAAAAATAGTTTTAAGAGTTTATGAGTTTCTGTCCTCTCAGTGAGGATGCGAACTGGAAAATGGTTTTTTAAACTTTTCAAATGAAAACAGAATAAGTGCAAGGAAAATGTAAAGAGATAGACACACAACTTTCCATGAGACAAGCTTTTGTGACCGTTTGGGATCAATTCAAATCATTCCATGGTCTTTCATCATATTTACGAAAATGACATCAGGTGTGCTTGGACCTATGTAGTCCATCCTCAGCCTAGCATTGAGCCTTGGTCTTGTGTAGCGTTTTTCTTTTCTCATTCTTCAAGACTTGTGACTTCTATTTTGAGTTTGTTTGCAGTTGCCTTTCTATATATTGACTTTGCTTTATTTTTCCAATCATCCAATAATGAAATATAGGGCTGCCTTTAGCCTTTGCACATGGGATGGTGGTTTGCAAACATGTGACTTCTTGAAAACCCAAGCTATAAGCCATCCTTGGACCTTGTACAGCTAGCCTTGTGATTTCTTTTGATCAAATGCTTTATATAATTGTTTATTCATGCTGGTTTGACCTCTTTTGATGAATTAAAAACGTTATTCCCGCGAGGATGAAAAATCTCAACTTGAAGACCCATCCTCTCAAGGTTCTGGCCATCCTCCAGCTTGAACACTTAATAAATTAGCCCAGAATTTTCTCCCTTTTGATCTAATTGATGATTAACCTGTTTTCTTATAATAATTCACTCAAAAGCACATATTAGTATTAACCACAATCATAATCTTTAAATAATTTTGTTATCATTAAAATCATTTGAGAGATTTTGTCTCAACAATCTCCCCCTTTTTGATGATGACAAAATTCTTTAGATTATGATTTTTAAATATGATGATGTTAAATGTTTATGCTCCTCCTCAATCAAGTGAGTAATTCATTTTTTAGAATTTTAAGTGCTAAAAAAAATATTACTCCCCCTGAATGTATGCTAGCAATGAATCTTAGATAATATAGAAAGACTAAAATGATATTGTAAGATAAAACCAATAATATTATAATGGCATAAACTTTGAGCATAGTCTTTTCAAAACATTCAAAGCATAGATCAGCAAAACATTAGTAAAACATCAACTTAATCAAAATATGGCAGCAATAACATAGCATCAAAACATCAAAACATCATAATCATTCTCCCCCTGAATTTGGCAGCATCAAAAAAATAAGAGTCATAAAGCTATTCTGAGGAGGATGGCTCGTCAGACGAGGATGAAGGTGAAGGGAGGTTGAAGAGGCAAGACAGGAGGATGAACTCCTCGGGTTGATAAGATGGTTGGTGACCCACTCCAAGAGTAGGGTAAATGATCATAGTTTTTTGAGTGATAAAAGTGGTTTTTGGATGTTTGATCAAAGAATTTGAAGGATTTTGTAGCCATTGAAAAAGAGTTATTAGTCATTCATTAGGGGTTAGTGAAGTTTTGAAGTTCCAAGAGATAAGTTGTCGTTTTGCATTTAATGCTCATTGAAAAAAGATGTATAGGAGAGAGAGACATCAATGAGAAACGTGTCTTTTCACTTTTTGAATTTTGGGTTCATCCTCATATTTGAATGAGGATGCTATTTTTTTAAAAATAAAATAAAAACAACAAATAATAAAAATAATAAAATAAATAAAAACAATAAATAATAAAAATATAAAAATATAAAAATAATAAAATTAAAAAATAAAATAAAAATAAAATAAAATAAAATAAAAAGATAAAAAAAAATAAGGAGTAGAAAAATAAGAGAAAACAAATTTCTTAACCAATTTTAATCAGAGATTGATGCATAGGTAACAACAAACGGTTTTTCTAAAATAAATTTAAATTGATCCTCCTGAAGAGGTTGGCCATGTAACCGTTGGAGTCATGATGATGATGATGGAGGAGATAGGCTTAGGGCGTGGTGTAACGGACAGTTGTGGCATTAAATGTTGGACAAAAGAAGAGGCGTGCGCATTAAATGCTGGACGGAAGCCAATGAGGTTGCGCCACACAGACTGGCCAATGAAAGAGGAGGCGTGTGAGACACCCGTGTTGGGAAACGGCAGTTTCAGCCGTTGTAGCATTAAATGCTCGCGTGGAATAAGGGGACGACGCCACATGGACGGCCCAATGAGAAAAGAGGCGCGTGCACGCAAAGACTGAGGCAATTAAATGCAGATACACCAAAATGGATATTGTATCCTCTGGTTTCTTGCAATCCTCTAAACTCTAGCCTTATATTCAAAGATCAGATTTGATCTTTCAGGGATTTGACAATTAAACAAAATAAAATAAGAGACATGCAGTGATGATGCAATGGATAAAACAATTAATCAATTAATTTTTGAAAAATTAATGATGGAGAGTTTTTTCAAGATATCTTTGAACCTATCCTCCTGAAGAGGTTTGGTGAAAATATCTGCTAGTTGATTTTCAGTATCAATGAAAATCAATTCTATATCTCCTTTTTGAACATGATCTTGTATGAAATGATGTTTAATTTCTATATGCTTAGATCTAGAATGCTGTATGAGGTTTTTTGAAAGATTAATGGCACTAGTATTGTCACAGAGGATAGGAATTTTAGTGTACCTTAGTGAATAATCTTCAAGTTGATTTCTTACCCATATAATTTGAGAGCAGCATTGAGCAGCTGATACATATTCAGCCTCCGTAGTTGAAAGGGCACTGGTGTTTTGCTTCTTGCTTGACCAACTGATGAGAGAACTTTCAAGAAATTGACAAGCTCCATTTGTACTCTTTCTTTCCACTTTGTCTCCAGCATAGTCAGCATCGCAGTATGCTGTGAGGTCAATGTCTTGACACTTTTTATACCATAAACCCAGATCTGTTGATACAACATGATATCTCAAAATTCTTTTCACAACTGTGAGGTGTGATTCTTTTGGTGAGGATTGGAATCTGGCACATAGACCCACGGCAAATACTATATCAGGTCAACTTGCAGTTAAGTACAACAATGATCCAAGCATTCCTCTGTACTCCTTTTCTGATATTGGAGTTCCTTCATCATCTCTATGTAGCATGTAGGATGGGTGCATATGAGTTCCCATACTCTTGGCTGAACTCATGTTGTATTTCTTAAGCAAATATATGGTATATTTTTCTTGAGATATCAAGACGCCATTCTTTAATTGCTTGATTTGTAAACCAAGAAAGAATTTTAATTCTCCCATCATACTCATTTCGAATTCACTTTGCATGAGGTTGGCAAAATCTTCACACATCTTTTCGTTTGTAGACCCAAAGATTATATCATCAACATAAATTTGCACAATTAACAAATCTTCTTTAGATGATTTCTTGAATAGAGTATTGTCAATCTGTCCTCTGATGAATCCATTTTCCTTAAGAAAAGAGCTTAACCTCTCATACCAAGCTCGAGGAGCTTGTTTTAATCCGTAAAGGGCTTTTGAGAGTTTATAAACATGATTGGGCTTCTTTTCATCAATAAATCCAGGAGGTTGTTTAACATAAACCTCCTCATTTAAAAATCCATTCAAAAAAGCACTTTTGACATCCATTTGGTATAGCTTAATACCTTTATGGGTGGCATATGCTAGGAGGATGTGTATAGCTTCAAGTCTTGCAACCGGTGCAAATGTTTCATCGTAGTCAATTCCCTCTTGTTGATTGTAGCCTTGAGCAACAAGCCTTGCTTTGTTTCTTATTACCTCTCCATCCTCATTCAATTTGTTTCTGAATATCCATTTTGTTCCAATGACGGTTTTTTCACGTGGAAGAGGTACAAGGTTCCATACCTTGTTTCTTTCAAACTGTGAGAGTTCTTCCATCATGGCTTCAACCCATGATTTGTCACAAATAGCTTGATCAATATTTTTGGGTTCAATTTGTGAAATCATGGCCATGGTAGCTGCATTTCATCGTAGGGACTGTCTTGTTCTTACTCCATCAGCCGTGTCTCCAATAATCAGATTTGGAAGATGATAAATGACTGTCTTCCATCCTCGTGGAGGTTGCTGAGAGGATGGATCAGATTCATCCTCTTCGTTTGGACTGGGTGCGTTGGAGGATGAAGGTTCATCTTCCTTAGATTTATCAATGTTTTTTAAGCACAAGTCATCAAACTCATAAAAAATAACATGCATGGATTCCTCCACAATTTGAGTCCTAAGATTATATATTCTATAACCTTTAGAAGAAGTGGAATATCCCAAAAACAATCCTTTGTCAGATTTTGAATCAAACTTTCCCAAATTTTCTTTATTATTTAGGATGTAACAATAACACCCAAATATATGAAAATATGAGATGTTTGGTTTTCTTCCTTTCCATAATTCATATGGAGTTTTGTTTAAAATCTTTCTAATGGATACACGATTTAAAACATAACAAGCGGTATTAATTGCTTCAGCCCAAAAATATTTTTCAATGTTGGCTTCATTCAAAATAGTTCTAGCCATTTCTTGCAAAGTTCTATTTTTCCTCTCAACAACTCCATTTTGTTGAGGAGTTCTTGGGCAAGAAAAATTGTGAGAAATACCATTTTCATCAAAAATATTTTTGAAAGATTCATTTTCAAATTCACCTCCATGGTCACTTCTTACGGAGATAATTTTTTATCCCTTTTCATTTTGGATCTTTTTACAAAAATAATTAAAAGCCTCAAAGGCATCATTTTTATGTTTTAAAAATAAGACCCAAGTAAAACGTGAAAAGTCATCAACAATTACAAATCCGTACCTTTTTCCACTAAGGCTAGGAGTTTTAATAGGACCAAAAAGATCAATATGAAGTAGCTCAAGAGGATGGTTTGTGGAAACAATATTTTTAGAATGAAAGCTACTTTTTACTTGTTTTCCTTTGGCACAAGCTTCACAAATTTTGTCTTTTTCAAAATTAATTTTTGGAAGGCCTTTGACTAATTCTAATTTAGACAATTTAGAAATAGTGTTTAAACTTGTATGACCAGCTCGTTTGTGCCATACCCATTTATCCTTTTCAATGGATACAAAACAAGATTCAGTAGGCAAATCATCAAGATATAGCTCATATAAATTCTTTTTTCTAAAACCGGAAAAGAAAACTCTACCCGAGGATGAGTGTTTAACCTCGCATAGATTGGGTTTAAAAATAACTTCAAAACCACTATCACAAAGTTGGCTAATGCTAAGCAAGTTATGTTTTAAACCATCTACATATTGAACATTTTCAATTTTGGCAGAATTTTTATTACCAATGATACCGTTACCTTTTATTTAAGCTTTATCATTATTTCCGAATGTAACCGATCCTCCATCCTTTATTTCTAATGAAATAAAGCAATGCCTATCCCCTGTCATATGCCTTGAGCAGCCACTATCCAAGAACCATGACTTTCTTTTGTTGATCAGAGGATGTACCTGAGTTTGAGTTTAATAGTGACTTAGGTACCCATATAGAGGTGGGTCCTTGTTGGTTAGTTCGTCCTCTTGTGAGGAATTTTCTTTTTTGATAACAAATAGAATCGAGATGCCCATGTTTACCATAGAATGAACATCCTTTCTTAATGTTTTCTGCTCTTTTCTTCGCATAACATCTTTTGAAAGTATGTCCAAGTTTTTTGCAAAAGGTGCATCTTGGCCTATCCTCCTGTTTCTTTGGAATAAAAAAAATTTCATAGAGTTTTTGTTTTTGAGAACTTTTAAATCCAATACCAGCTTTGTCAAAGATTCCAGATTGTGATCCCATAATCTTTTGAAAAGTATCAGTGGATTTAACAAAGTTGGTAAGATCATTTTTGAGTTCTTTTACCTCTATTTTCAAAATTTCCTTTTCTCCATCCTCTTCTGGAGGATGAGTTTTGACATTTCTTTTGTTTACTATAGATAATTGTTCAGACAACTTCTCATGAGATAACTGCAAGTCTAGAATGGTTTGTTCATAATTTTTGTTCTTAGCTTGAAGTTCCTCATTTAACTTCTTTATTTCATAAAGTTGGTTTTTAAGAAATCCACATTTATGAGACAAAGTGTTTGAGTCATTCAAAAGATTGTCAAATTCTATTTCTAATTGTTCACAATTAGGACAAAGTTCAGATATGATTACCTTTTCAATTTCTAAGTTCGTCATGAGACAGAGGTTGGCCTTTTCTTCCTTTTCTTGCTCCGAGGATGAGTCATCACTATCATCCCACGTGATCATCATAGATTTGTTTTTGTAGGGAAATCTTCTTGAGTTCTTTTTGTTCGGAGGACACTTAGTTTTGTAGTGACCCAACTTGTTGCATCCAAAACAAGTAATCTGACTTTTGTCAGATTTTTCTTTTTGAGGAGATCTTTTTTCTTGTGCTCTACTATTTATCATCATCTGGATTCTTCTGGAAATGAGAGCAAGTTCATCTTCTTCCTCAGATAGAGGATAGTCTGCACTTTCTTTCTTAGTGGCTTATTCAGCTCTTTTGGAGGATGAGCTTTCTGTTTGGCTTGATTTTAGAGCTATCATTTTTCCTTTTTTGCTTGGTTTGTCAGCCAGTAACAAAGGTTCATGAGCTCTTAGAGTTCCAACCAAATCATCTAATTTCATGTTGGCCAAGTCTCTTGCTTCTGTGATGGTAGTCACCATTGGTCTCCATTCTTTTGGTAAACTCTTCAAGATTTTTCTTATCCTCTCTTGAACGGAATATACCTTTCCAAGAGATCTCAGGTTGTTTAGTATGATAGTCAATCTTGAGAACATTTCATCAATCGTTTCTTCCTCCTTCATTTCAAATAACTCGAACTCTCTTACTCCCATGTCAATCCTTGCTTCCTTCACATGGCTTGATCCTTCATGATGAATCCTTAGAGTATCCCAGAGTTCCTTGGCGTTTTTGCATTCTTCAACTCTATCATATTCTTCCCTGCTCAAAGCACACGTTAGAAATAAATGAGCTTTAGAGTTTAGGAGTACCTTAGCATTTTCATCAGCTGTCCATTGTGCTTGAGGTTTCTCGTCGGAGGTTGCATCTGTGTTGTTGATTCTGATGACATGATCCCCGTTTTCAATAACAGACCACATGTTGTTATCTTGTGATATGAGAAACAATCTCATCTTACTTTTCCAGTGGTAGTAATCTGTACCATCAAAGTAGGGAGGTCTAGTGGAGGATCCTCCTTCAGGAACATACTTAGCTTTTGACATTTTTTCTTTGGATCTTTTTCTCTTACACTGTTAGATGTAATATTTCTAGAGAACCTTGATCTGATGCCAATTGATGGAGCAAAATATCACTAGAAGAGGGGTTGAATAGGGATTTTGGCGTTTAAAAATAGTTTTAAGAGTTTATGAGTTTCTGTCCTCTCAGTGAGGATGCGAACTGGAAAATGGTTTTTTAAACTTTTCAAATGAAAACAGAATAAGTGCAAGGAAAATGTAAAGAGATAGACACACAACTTTTATCCTGGTTCACCCAATGATGGCTACGTCCAGTCCTCACAACCTTGTGAGATTTCACTAAAGATCAACAGATCAACCTCTTGCAGAGGATGATTACACTTTGTGTATTCTCAAGCTTCACCAAGCTTACAATCAAGTTTCAAATATTTTCAAGTACAACTTACTTGAAAATTACAGAGTGATATGAGTATGATTTCTTTTCTCTCAACTTAAACACTTTCTAAAAAGATATTTCAAAGATCTAGTGTATGGATGTAGAAAGTATGATGAGAGGATGAATATTGCTTATGATAAACTTTAAGATTCTTGATCTTTTTCTGCAATATTTGTTGTGTGTCGAATGATGAGTAGCTTGCTGCCTTTTATAGAGTTCTTGATATGTTCTTTCCATGAGACAAGCTTTTGTGACCGTTTGGGATCAATTCAAATCAATCCATGGTCTTTCATCATATTTACGAAAATGCCATCAGGTGTGCTTGGACCTATGTAGTCCATCCTCAGCCTAGCATTGAGCCTTGGTCTTGTGTAGCCTTTTTCTTTTCTCATTCTTCAAGACTTGTGACTTCTATTTTGAGTTTGTTTGCAGTTGCCTTTCTATATATTGACTTTGCTTTATTTTTCCAATCATCCAATAATGAAATATAGGGCTGCCTTTAGCCTTTGCACATGGGATTGTGGTTTGCAAACATGTGACTTCTTGAAAACCCAAGCTATAAGCCATCCTTGGACCTTGTACAGCTAGCCTTGTGATTTCTTTTGATCAAATGCTTTATATAATTGTTTATTCATGCTGGTTTGACCTCTTTTGATGAATTAAAAACGTTATTCCCGCGAGGATGAAAAATCTCAACTTGAAGACCCATCCTCTCAAGGTTCTGGCCATCCTCCAGCTTGAACACTTAATAAATTAGCCCAAAATTTTCTCCCTTTTGATCTAATTGATGATTAACCTGTTTTCTTATAATAATTCACTCAAAAGCACAGATTAGTATTGACCACAATCATAGTCTTTAAATAATTTTGTTATCGTTAAAATCATTTGAGAGATTTTGTCTCAACAAAGAAATCTTCTAGAATGGTCATGTATCACACCTTTACAAGTCAAAATGAATTATTGAGAGCAACAATTGAGTTGAGTATAGAGAGAACCGAGAGAGAGTCTAACACGAGAGAGACCAACAACAAAGATGAGTGAGAGAAAATGAATGATTAAGATAATGAGCTTTTAGAATGAACGTTTTTAAGCAAGAGAGAAGGAATGTGAGAGAAGAAACAAATGAGAGTCGATGAAAGAGGAATTTAGGTTTTGATGAAATCCATTTTTTGTTTGTATTGAGGGATGGAGTTTTGTTCGTACTAGGGAATGAACAATTGAGATATAGGGGATTAGGGATTTAGAGATGGGTACTATAACTAGATAAGAAAATGAATTAATTGGGATTTTTTATTTCAATTTAGTGGGGGGTTTTAAATGCCTAAAAGATCATTTATGCATACTGAAGTAGTTCTGCTTTATTGCTTAGCTTATTTTTGCGGGGATTTTTGAAACTGCCGCACTATAATTCTCATAAATTAGCGGGGTCTTTTTTTCTACAGTGTTAGTTAGTTACCAATTGCAATATTTACTTACGACAAAATCGACACAATAAACAGCCTAAGACGAATTATAAAAACAAGTCTTTTTGAATCTTATAATAATATTTCGGTACGATAATTAAATTTTTCTTCAAAATTTTATTTTTTTCGATATTTTAAAATACAAAATTATTTATTAATTTTATATAATCAATTTCACATAATATTTATTTTTTAATTGATAATAAAGACAGTTAATTTAATATTTGTTTATTTAATATTTGTTTAAACAATATCAATTATATATAAAAATATTATTAATTTTTATTCTAAAATAGGAGAATATATAACCTTAATCTAACCGTGGAAAAAAGTGGTCATTATAGACCACATGGAGCATTTGTCCACCCTAGAAGTCTACGATGGACCAATTGAAAAAGTGGTGCACGGTAGAATTAACCTACTTTAAAAAAGTTATCCTCCCTCACTCGGTATGACAAAAAATGTTGCTATAAATAAAGAGGAATGAGTTTTTCCTATGTAGTATAAATTCTATAAGCATCGCAGTTGGTAAAAATTGACTTAATTTTTGTTTGTGTTTATTTAATTCGAGAATCAGAGATGTCTGAGTTAAGGTTTAATTAACAATTGCAATATTTACTTATCGCAGGATTGGCCCAAAATATATTATTAAGGTCCAAGAAGAAGTTTAAAAAGAAGCATTTTGAAACTCATAATAGTATTTTAGTAGATTTATTAAATTTTTGTTCAAAATTTATTAATACATTTTAAAATATAAAATCATTTATTAAATTAATGTAATCGATTTTGTATAATATTTATTTTAATTAATATTAAAGTCAATCAATGTAATATATGTTAACATAATATTAAGTTTAGTCAAGACTTTATTAATTTTAGTTCTAAAAATTGTAGAGTATTAAATTTTGATCTAACGATTGAAAAAAGTGGTCCATTATATACTATATGGAGCACTTCTCAACCCTTGAAGTTTCTATCAATTTGAACAAATGAATAGAAATTATGATATGTTATAGACTACCTTCATCGACGATAGAATTAGCCTAATTTGACAATGTTGCTCTCCCTCACTCGATATAACAAAAATTAATGACGTAAGTAATGTCAATAGGAATGGTTTTTTTTTCCTCATATATATCGAGTGTGAAAGTAAACATATATATAGAGTGTGAAAGTAAAACTCTTCAACATTATTGTCTTGTGTATTACTTTTGTTTCTTCACAATTCAGCTCACATTATATCAATGTCAAAACACGCACCCACATATCTCACTTGATTAGTAGTAATTTATTTATCTTTTGTTTGTGTTTCTTTAATTTGGGAGTCAGAGTAGGTGAGGTTAGTTAATTATCTGTTATAATATTTACGAATTGTAGAATCGATGGAGTACATATTAGGACCTATACGAATTTTAAAAGGAGACATTTTTTAAACTCATAATAATATTTTAGTAGAATTATTAAATTTTTGTTCGAATTTTATTTTTTAGACGTTTTAAATTATAAAATCACTTATTAAATTAATGTAATCAATTTCATGTAATATTTATTTTTCAATTGATAATAAAATCAATTTTTGAGACACTATTAATTTAAAATAAGACATTTATTAATTTTAATTTTAAAATTAATAAAATATTAAAAATTAGTCAATCATAAATCACGTGGAGCACTTTTCGACCCTAGAAGCGACCTTCTATTTGAACTAACCAATTGAAGTGACCATCCACTATATACCACTTAAAAAACATGTGACAATTGAATTAACTTAGATCGACCATCTTACCATAAGATCAATTTCCTCATAATTCAGTTCCCATAAGATCGATTTCAAAACAAAAACACAAATAAATCTCACGGTTAGTAATATTTACTTATCTTTTTGTGTGTATTTCTTTAGTTTGGAAATTAGAGGTGTGTGAGTCGATGCTAGTTAATTATCGGTTATAATATCGATTTATCGGAGGATCAACCTAACACATATTATGGTTTAATGCATATTTTAAAAGGAGAGTTTTTTTAAACTCATAATAGTTTTTTTTAGTAAAATTATTAAATTTTTGTTCAAATTTTATTTTTCAGATGTTTTAAAATATAAAATAATTTATTAAATTAATATAATTAATTTCATATAATATTTCTTTTTTAACTAACAATAAAGTTAATTAATTTAATATTTATTAAAACAATATTAATTTTAAATAAGGTAAAACTTACACGTAAGATAG
>JBBPBP010009779.1:75486534-75499155 GCA_037974735.1 Cicer chorassanicum
TGATGGTCTGATATATTTTAAATAATGTGACATATAATACAATGATATAAAATGATTAACATACATGAAATCACAATAAAATCCTCTAAAAATTTAACATTCAACTTCAAAAAAATTTCACTTTTGTAATTTAATTAATGACATATAAATAATTAATGCATCTATATCATAAAATTATATGTCACGTCATAATTTAAAATATGTATTTAGATATATATATATATATATATATATATATATATATATATATATATTTTCTAAATATATATTTTCTACTTTTGCTTCTTGTTGGCACATGTATATAGATTTTGAGAGAAAATAATTTCAAACAAACAATAGATAGTGTAAAGATAGAAGATGGAGAAGAGATAACATATGAGAAAGCCACAAGTGCATTGAGAAGGGGAACACATCATCTAGCAGCATTGCAGACCAGTGATGGCCATTGGCCTGCTCAAATTGCTGGTCCTCTCTTTCTCCTTCCTCCCTTGGTGAGTGCTTTACTCAATGTTTTTATAAATTATTGCTTTTTTATTTATTTATTTATTTATTTATATTTTATTATAAAAAATTAATATAATTTTAATTATTAAAATAAAGTATTCCAAGTAGATTAGTCTATACTGATGCAATTTATCATCATTTACCTAATCTATTAGTTTATTTAATGAAAGACTTTTTGTAGTAAAATAATATTCAAACTGATTATAGTAAAAAAAATGTGGTATTTAGCTAAGGCACACAAATGTCTTAATTGCAGTTTTAGTCTTTTTATTTTTATCAATTTACGAAATTGGTTCTCCTAATTTAAAATTCGACAATTTTGATTTTTCATTTTGATTTTTTAACTTAAAAATGACAATGTAACGTGCTTTAAATAACGTAGCATATGATACGATGATGTGAAACGATTAACACTCATGAAAATCACAATAACACCCTCTAACATTTTAACTTTATAATTCTTTTTGTAATTTAATTAATGACATATGAATAATTAATGCTCTTAGATGATTCTATATCATGAAATCATATGTCGCATCATTTAAAATTTGTCAAAACAAAATTTTTTAGTTAAAAAATATAAAAGAGAGAGAGAACAAAATTGTTTGAGTGTTAAAATAGAATGATCAATTTCGTGAAAGTAATACTAAAATAAAAATATATTTTTTTTGGTGAAAGAATAATCTAAGTAAACATATATCAAGAAGAGATAAGCATTTTCTTGGGACTAAATTAGGTCTTGCCTGCAACTTTTTTTGAGGAGTAAATTAAGTCTTGTAGTTTTTCTTTTGTCTTTACATATATTTCTCTTCTCCATCTATCTCTCTTCTTTTCGTCCTCTCTCTTCCCTCCAGCACAAGTGAAAGTGTTTATTTTCATTTCTTTGTTTTCAACTTTGTAGAAGTCTATTTTTTCCTACTAGATCCAACATCCATTTATAGTGATATTTAATATATATATATATATATATATATATATATATATAATCTAGTTATTATGATGAATATTCTTACAAAGTTTATATTATTTTATTTAACGTTATAAAAACAATATTATACACACTGTCAATGTAAAACTCTTTTACACATACATTTAATCAAATTATTCTATGTAAGTTTTTTTTGAGATGTTTTAGAAACTAACCTACGAAAGTGACATTATAGTGTGATTTTATAGGATGCATGAGTAAAAATGTTTTACACCGAGTGCATAGGAATTAATTTCCAAGTAAAATGTATGTCTATCATATATATTTAATAGGGTTAAATAAGTTTTTTTTATCTCTATAAATATACTATATTCCGTTTTTAGTCAATTTAAAAAATTTCTTCAATCAATGGTTGCTCAAATATTTTCTATCAACAATTTTGGTCTCTACTTTTAAGTCAACTCATATGTATCAATCAAAGTTTTGAATGAATTTTGCAAGAATGTTTAGAACATTATAAGAACCTCCCTATAAATTTTTAGAATTTTTTCACAAAAGATGAATTAAATATGAATTTTTAAGCGCTAAAAGCTTAAAAAAATCATATTTAATTTATCCTTTGTTAAAAAATTCTAAATTTTTGTGAGAGAGATTCTTATAATATTTTAAAAGCATGCATAAAATCATTTAAAAATTCAAATGATGCATATGAATTATTTTAAAATTAGGAACCAAAATTATTAACAAAAAATATTTGAGGAACCATTGTTTGAAAAAAAAAATTAAAGGAACTAAAAATGTAATATGATATTATATTTATAGGAACCCAAAAATTTATTTAACTCTATTTAATAATATGTTACAATTTTACTTTAGAAAAATTAGGTACATGTTCTCTTTATATTATTAACTTTGCTTCAAAGATAAATTTTGGTTTACATTAATGGAAATCATTATCTATATAATTTTTTTGAAGCAATTATCTTTATAATTATATACTGATATTATTTTGTATGTATTGTATATGTAATATATAATTAGGTAAATATTTTTTATTAGATTGTAAATTTCCTGATCAACGCTGGTTTTTGTTCTATTTGAGGTATGTGATATTGCATCATGAATTCTTCGACCTTGAGCTATATATGAAGCTTAGATACTCCAAAATTAAGGACACGTTCACATCATATACATATTTGATATTGATATTTGGTTAAATACCACTCGTGGTCTCTTAACTTAATTTTGGTTAACGATTTAGTCATTTATTTTGTTTTTCCCGATTTGATCCTTTATGTTTTTAAATAATTTCAGCGTTACCCTTTAAGTGGAGTTCCGTTAAGAAAAAGTTAAAAAATCTCTCATCTAGATCATTGCATATGTTCATCAAACTTCTAGGAAAAATTATCACTGATCTGAAGTGATGTCTATGGAGTATAAATACTCATAGCTTCAGTTTTAACGAATCAATCCTACTACCAAACTTAGAACAAACTTTGAATATTTTTCTGAAATATTTCGAAAACATCAAGGATAACTTTTTCTGAACACGGAGGAGGGATTTTTTTAAACTTTTTCTTAACGAAATCCCACATAAAGGTTAACGCTGAAATTATTTAAAAACATAAAGGACCAAATCGGGAAAAAAAAAAGATAAAGGACTAAATCGTTAACTGAAATTAAGTTAAGGGACCACGGGTGGTATTTTGCCTTGATATTTTATAAATATTCGCGGATACGTATTCTAAGTATCATAATTATTATTTGTATTTTTTAAAAAAATAATGTATCTAATATTTCTAAGATACTTTACGAATACATATGCAGAAACATATGTATCTTATGAAATACAAAAGGAATAAAAACAGTGAGACAAATTTTTTGGGACATCAATGGAGATGTACATGGTTCACTTTAAGATGGTATTGAAATTTTTTAAGGAAAAAATTATGTCTTGGTAAACCAAACTTAGAAACAATTTTTTTTTTATATAGATGATGGTACTTGGTGAAGAGACTATGGAAAATAATTTTGAATTATTGGCTATTGCGTAAAGTCAATATTTGTTTTAAATTCACTTAATGATACTTCAATCTTCCAACAAGATGATAGTTACTTTAGAGTAATCGGTTGATGGTTATGAATGATTCCACTAACAAAGTAGCTTGTACAATAAGAAAATATGTCATTACTTACGACAGATTTTGACTTTATCCACAAAAACGCCGCGAGTTATGAAGAATTATCCATGAATTATCCACGGACATGGGTTCATAGATAATTGACTTCATAGGTAAAATATTACCCATATAAATGTCTTGAGTTACGTTTACTCATTATATTTTTGTAGGTAAACTGACTCATCCCTTCTCCGTGTGTAACGTTACCCATGACTTTTCCGTGGGTAATGTCATACTATAAAATAAAAACGTTACCCACAAAAATGTCATAGACAAACGTAAGACATGACATTTCCATGAGTAATATTAGAATAGAAAAAAAAAATTAATATTAAATACATACTCTCATCCAACTTATAGATACTAAACAACAACAACAAACTAAAATATCATAAAACACAGTATAACTTCATATGTATGACTAACACATTTAAGTTGAAAAAATTATAAACCAATCATATAATATAAACCAATGGTCCTTAATCAACTATGTCCAATTAAACAAGATAAACCATATAACTTTTAGTTAAAAAATATAATTTTCACACACACACAAAAAGATCAAATTTTTTTGGTTCAAAGATCAATAAGTAAACACCCCAGGAATAAAAAGAGTTAAAATTACAAACCCACAAAGAGAAAAATTGAGAATTTAAAGAGATCAATTAAGGATGAGAAACATACTCTAACTTAAAACAAACTTCCAATAAAAAACATTTAAACCATGGGAGGGTTCAAGTTCTTACCTTGTGATGGAGAATGCCTTTAAGATCCAGAACGAAAACGAACTTGAGAAGGTGAGACGGAGTTGCCATGTTGAAATCGAGTCTGGAAGGTTCAACATGTGCCTTGGTTGAAGGAAAAAACCTCCGTTTAAGGTTCAAATCTGTTTGTAGACAGAATGGTTGAAGGAGGATATTTTGGAGGAGTGTTAAGTCAAGAAATGTTTTTTCCTTCTTTTTTTTCTTTTCCCTGAAGACATAAAGGTTATGTCCAGAAATAATAGAAATAACAAAAAGATGAAAACAAAATTAATAAAAGCATGTACCCACGGACAATTCGTGGAAAAATTAAAACTAAAACCATCCAATTTACGCACATTGTAAGTTTTGTTTTTTATTTTACCTATGGAATAACCGTCGAAAATAATTAAAAAAATTGATTTATTTTATAACAAATTTACTCACGTATTTTCCGTAGATAAAAAATAATTTACTCAAAGATAGTTCTGACTATCTGCTTACTCAAAAAAATTTATCAAATGATAAAGTACTCACTTGTATATGAAAGGTTGTCATAAAAATTAGTTAGGGGCTATAATTTATCTTACATCTCTAATAGTTATTAGTAGTTAACTTTGGAGTTGCCTTCATAAAACATTAGATAAGAAAAATCATTTTGGTGGCCCTTTAAGTTTGACCAATTTCTCATATGAAAAAAAAAACGCATGTGATTGTTAGACGCTAAAATGCCTATAACGTTTCAGAGGTGGTAACTCCAAATTAGTGATTTTTTTATATTGGTTTTTTAACTTCTTTTTTTTCCATATTAGTCATCATCTTTATCAAATTCAAAAATAAATTCTAAGATTGGTCTCTTAATCAACTTTCATTTTCTTCAACAAAGAATCCGAAAAACTTTGAAACAAAATCCCAAATTTATCCCTCCAACTATTGAAACCCAAAAATCCCAAAAGATATTGAAATCGAAAAAATTTCCCTTCTACTTTCCATAAGAAAATTGAATCGCTCTCTTAACCCTTCGTCTTCTTCAACATAAAATGCTCTTGAAATCTTTTTTTTCTTTCAAATATCCAACACTATTGTTTTGAAATCATGGGTCAAATGAAAACATGTCAATTGTAACTTTTGTCTAAAGCATGGTTTTAGAGTTGTGAATGATATTTTTGAAAATGAACAATATGCGTTAATGGTTTTGAAAAAGAAATGTTTCAATAACAATTTTTTGGTAAGGAGAAGGAAAATTTGTTGGGTTAAGATATTTTGGATTTTTTATGTTTCAATAGTTGAAGAGACAGATTTGAGATTTTCTCAATTGTTTGAGTTTTTTTTTTTTTTTTTGAAGATTATGATATGCATAACTGAATAAAAAATCAATATCATTTATTTATTTATTTTGAATTTGATGAAGATGGTGAAAGTTGATGAAGAGGATGATAAGAATGAAGAGGATAGAGGAAACAATCTCAAACTTTTGTACGTTTTCTGTTTTGATGAAGATGGTAAAGAAAAAGAAGTACTAAAGTATATTTATTTGAGACTTTAAGGACTTATACGAGAAAGAAAACTTAAAAAACTAATATGGGAAAATAAAATTTAAAAGACCAATACAAAGAAAACAAATTTGAAAGACCAATACGAAACAAATTTGTTGATTTGAAGTTAACACCTCAGCTACACTAAGTACACGTCAGCTAACCCAATAGTTGAACTAATACAACTATTAGTTTCCCAATAGTTGAACTAATATGGAAAAATAAAATTTAAAAGACCAATACAAAGAAAACAAATTTGAAAGACCAATACGAAACAAATTTGTTGATTTGAAGTTAACACCTCAGCTACCCCAAATTGATTTTTAAGAACTAGAACCGAACTGAACTAGTTTTTAGTTCAAAAAACTGAATCGAACCGATTTTTTAGTTCGATAAAACTAGAATCAAACTTATTTTTTTAGAAGTAATTAGGGATAATTATGTAAAATTTGGCCTATAGGAACAAAAAAACTAAGTTAAAACCAGTTTGGTTCGGTTCAGAGTAATAAACCGATTCACCAATTTATAGAACAATTCGGTTCGGTTTTTTGAACTGAAAATTGGTTCAGCTTTTTAACTGAAAATTGGTTTGGTACAATTTTATAGACTGAAAACCAGTTCAGTTTAGTTTTCAAACAGTTCTAATTCAGAATTAGAACTTAACTTTGTGCACCCCTATCTAAAAGTCATATGGTTTTTTAAAATAAAAGTAAACATAAATCGATAAAAATGACTACGACTTGTACTTTTTGATACTTAGTGTGTGTTTTGACTATGTCAAAATGTTAGCTTATGCGGTATAAACTTGTATGATCAGAATAGAACTGTGTTAGTAATGGTCATACTCGCACGGACTTATAACATTTTTTTACGAGTTTATAACGTTTTTTTATATGCTACTTTAAATAGCGTTTGAGTTTACTTCTTATAGTGTTTCATATTTTATTTCATTTTTACCATCATTATCTAAATTAAAAATATTAAATGTTAATTAAAAATATATTTGTTATGTCATTTTATATTTATTAGTTCAATAGTTAATTTTGTCAAACACTTAATTAGATCACTAAGCTTATCACATATTCGCTATCAACTAGTTTATCTTTTATATTGTTTCATATTTTATCTCATTTTCAACATCATTATCTTAATTGAAAAATATTAAATATTAATTAAAATATATTTTTATACCATTTTATACTTATCGGTAAATTTAACCATTAATTTTATTAACTTATCAAATATCTACTATCAACTAATTGATCTTCCATCCACTATTTTTTTTACCAAACATAACTTTAAACGATCTATTCAATAAAAAAACTGAAAGAACTCATTCAAAAAGCGAGTCAAAATTTAAAGGATTGTCGAGTAATTTTGTGTAGTAGATGCACACGAGAGCTTAACATGTTACATGAGTAAAATATATATAAACATATTTCCTTTGATCATTGGTCAAATCTAATCTAGCCTCTCACCTTTTCTTGCTTTCAAGCAATACTTATTTGCCATTACCTTTTGCATACTCATTTCTTTTAATTAAAAAACTGACATTTATTTATTTAAATTAGTATAAATTACAACGATCAACAATATGATTTAAAATTGCTAAAAATGAAAAAGGATAAATCTACAAACAAACTACAACATCCATATTGCATAAAATAGAAAAATATCTACAAATGTGACTAAATTGATGTGTTTGAAATACTCATACCTCTGGAACTGCAACATTGAAGATGTCAAAGTCATTGATTGAATTTACACTTGATCAAATATGATATGTCAATATGAAACTAAACGGACACCGCCATAAGGTGGGAAACAAAAAAAAAATAATAATAATAATAATAATAGATTTCATTGTTGCATAATGGGTGAGAGGTGTGTTGTGCAATATTAACATATTGTTTTTCACTATTTTTATCAAATTCCTTCTATAATTTATGTTTAGTATGCTCGAGTAATCACTTATATATACTATTAACTTTTACTTGAAGGTTTTTTGTGTTTATATTACGGGACATCTTGATTTGGTATTCCCAGAAGAGCATCACAAAGAGATTCTTTGTTACATATATTGTCACCAGGTACAATCCATCATTCAATTTTAACACTCATTTGAGCATGATGCACATAAATATAATTGCTTATTTGGATTAATTTACCTTGAATTTTGAGATTTCATCATGATTTTAGTTATGTAAAATTCATATTGAGTCCCCAAAGGTGTAGTACAGTTGCATGGGTTGAGATGTTTAAGGAGTATTACCAATGAGGTTTATGATTCGATCATGTGTTAACAAGTTCGCATAATATGTTAATCACTAGCCCTTGCATATCTAAAAAAATATTGATATTGAATTGACCATGTTGTGGTTTCATTTGTAGAATAAAGATGGGGGTTGGGGGCTACACATAGAGGGTCACAGCACCATGTTTTGTACTGCACTCAATTATATATGTATGCGAATTCTTGGAAAAAGGCCTGATGGAGGTGAAGACAATGCTTGTGCTAGAGCAAGAAAGTGGATTCGTGATCATGGTGGTGTAACACATATATCTTCATGGGGGAAAACTTGGCTTTCGGTACAATTTTTATATGTAGTATAGGAATTTAGAAACTAATAGGAAAATATGTATTTACTAATTTGAATGTCTTATTGTACCCAAAAAAAATGAATGCAATATTTACCTATAGATACTTGGTGTGTTTGATTGGCGTGGAAGCAACCCAATGCCCCCTGAGTTTTGGATCCTTCCTTCATTTATTCCTATTCATCCAGGTTGAATTAATTTACTATAGTTTGTTAATATTTTTAATATGTGAGATACATTATTGAACATACAATAATGTTCAATTATTGAATTGTGAGTTTATTCTATCTCATTTTCACCTTTATTAATTACAGCTAAAATATGGTGTTATTGTCGATTGGTATACATGCCTATGTCTTACTTGTACGGGAAGAGATTTGTGGGTCCAATCACACCACTTATCTTACAGTTGAGAGAAGAACTTCATACTCAACCTTATGAAAAAATTAATTGGTCGAAATCACGTCACTTATGTGCAAAGGTGATAGAAATTGTCTTTAATTGATCATAATGTATCAATTTACATATTATCTTTAACATAGAAGGGATAATGATCCATTTTATGTCTCACAGGAAGATCTTTATTCTCCCCATACATTGATACATGATTTGATATGTGATAGCTTATACATATTCACTGAGCCACTTCTGACTCATTGGCCTTTAAACAAACTAGTTAGAGAAAAAGCTCTTCAAGTAACAATGAAGCATATCCATTATGAGGATGAGAATAGTCGATACATAACCATTGGGAGTGTGGAAAAGGTAAGTAGTATAGTTAAACATATTAATTATTTAGTTATATGCATCGACTGGAGTGGAATTAGTTTTCTAGTTTTCCACCGTAAACAATAATTCATTCAAATACACTATTAACATCTATATATTTATCAGGTTTTATGTATGCTTGCTTGTTGGGTGGAAGATCCAAATGGAGATGTTTTCAAGAAGCATCTTTCAAGGGTTCCAGATTATTTATGGGTTTCAGAAGATGGAATGACCATGCAGGTATATATATCACTACAACATTTTTGAGTTGTGACAAAAATAAAAAAGTGTGGCGTAAATCAAATTAACCGTGGCCTAAAGGTTAGGCAACGGTTTACAAAGTGTGGTGTAAGTGGTCGTGGCCTATTCATTAAGGCAACGGTTTTTTAATTTTGTCCACGAAATGTAAAAAACCGTTGCTGAAGACACTCAATGCGGCCACGGTTTTTTTGAATGTTTCAAGCTACGATTTATGAGTTGGTTTTGCCAACATTTCATAAATGTTGCATATACAGTTAGGCCACGATTTTGTGTACATTATTTCTGTTTCAGGAAACACATTTATAACGCTGTCAAAAGTATATGCCACGGTGGTAACACATTTAGCCCACACTTTTTTAGATGTTGCCTATTTGTTTAGGCCACGGTGATGAAAATGTTTTAAACCACACTTTCTATGTGTTGTCTATACTTTTTGACCATATATACTCAAATGTTGCCTATTTGTTTAGGTCACGGTGATAAAAATATTTTAAATCATAGTTTTTCTCCTTATTATTATTTGGGTTAACTTGAGGCCACAGTTTTTATAGCTTTAGACCACACTTAAAATGTGTACTTATTAAATTTTATTAGCCAACGGTTTTTCAACGTGGTCAAACAACAACACTTTTAAAATTGTGGATTAATCGGTGACAATAATAAAATATGCAGCGGTTTTTCATTAAAAGTCAAGAAATTGTACTCTATAAGTAAATTATAGGCAAGACCTGAAAAATTGTTGCCTATTTCCGTTTCTAGCCACGCTTTTATAGCCGTGGCAAAGTAAAGTGTGGCTTAAAGTCAAAAATGTTGTAGTATATATATATATATACATTACTATTATAAGTGATGTTTATACATTCATTAAGTAACTTTCAAGTCAATACAATGCAGAGTATTGGTAGCCAAGCATGCGATGCTAGTTTTGCTATTCAAGCTTTGCTTGCCACTGACCTAATTGAGGAAATTGGTTCTGTTCTTGTGAAAGGTCACAATTTCATCAAGAAATCTCAGGTAGGCTTAATTTCAGTAGCAAACATATGGTGTAATCATAATTCTCCTTCCTTCAATTAAGGAAGGTACATTTATTGTTGGCTACTTAGTGTTCATCATGCCTTTGAACATTATGTGTACTAGCTTTATCTTACAGTGAAATTGGTACTCTTTTTTCATAGGTTAGGGACAACCCTTCTGGAGATTTCAAGAGTATGCATCGTCATATTTGTAAAGGTTCCTGGACCTTCTCCGATCAAGACCATGGATGGCAAGTTTCTAATTCCACCGCAGAAGGTTTGAAGGTAACTAACAATATAGACTATGGGCAACTTAATTTGTTAATGAACTTTCTCAATCACTATAAATGTATGTTAATAAAGGTAAATTTCTCTAGTATAGTGTTGTCTGCTTTTATCAATGTTACCTCCAGAGATTGTGGGAGAAAAGATGGAACCAGAAAGGTTGTATGATTCAGTCAATATCTTGTTATCGTTTCAGGCAAGTACTATTAAATTTATTGCCATATACTTTTAATTAATTGAATTTTTAATTAATGATGTTTCAACTTGCTACTTGATCTTTAATCAACAAAAACTCGGGATTTGTGCAAATGACTTATATCACTAATGTTCGATTTATTTGTAGTACTTGATTTACTTTTCAATTAACTTCAGATTTTTTAATCCTTGCAGAGTAAAAATGGTGGTTTGCCAGCATGGGAGCCAACAAGAGCTCCAAAATGGTTAGAAGTAAGTATTGTATTGATATGTACACATTCATTGAGTAAAGCCAATCATTAGTTAACAAAATAACTAGCTTTATTATTTATTTGTAGCTACTCAATCCCTTGGAATTTTGTGAGGACATTGTAGTCGAGCATGAATATGTTGAGTGCACGGGAGCAACAATTCAAGCTTTAGTTTTGTTCAAGAAATTGTATCCAAGTCATAGAAAGGAAGAGATATATAATTTCATTGTCAATGCAGCTCGATTCATTGAAGATACACAAAGAGATGATGGTTCATGGTATGGAAACTGGGGTGTTTGTTTCACTTATGGTTGTCGATTCGCTCTTAGTGGTTTAGCAGCCGCTGGCAAGACTTATACCAACTGTGCTGCTATTCGCAAAGCTGTTAAATTTCTTCTCACAATTCAAAGAGAGGACGGTGGATGGGGGGAAAGCTATCTTTCAAACCCAAAAAAGGTTCATAATTGAGTGGTTATTACTCATTAGTGACCAATCATTCGCCAACTTCAACATGATTTGACAATAATGTTGATATTTTACTAAATAATAATAATGCAGATATATGTAACTCTCGAAGGAAGCCGATCAAATGTTGTACAAACTGCATGGGCTCTTTTGGGTTTAATTCATGTTGGTCAGGTTTGTTTTCCTTATTAGAAGTCAAAATACTTATCTACTAACTTAACTTCCCATGAATATTAAAATAGTTTGTTTTTTCTTTTTTTAATTCTTATGTTAGGCTGAGAGAGACCTTACTCCCCTTCACCGTGCTGCCAAATTTCTCATCAATTCTCAATTGGAAGAAGGCAATTGGCCCCAACAGGTTTATCACAAACCTTTGATATTAAATAAGACTTAAGTTTAAAACTAAAAACACTAATTTACTAACATTTAATTATAAAAAAAAATAATAATATAGTTCGTATTTAAGCATAACTCATGATAGCCAAATTGATTATACTTATTTAGTAATAGACGTGGTCTTGAAAAACAAGGCACGTGTCATTAGTATTTATATAATCTAATACAAAACTTTATAGTCAAGTGACCTTTAAGAGTTTCGATATTTGTGTGGTGATTAATTTTCTATTTTAACTATGTGAGAACACACTTTTGGCGAATCAATAATTTATTTTATAAAATACATAATTTTAATATCAAAGAAGTTGAATTGCATGCTTGCATTTTCTGTCTCATATAAGTCTTTTACAAGAGGTGAGTTATGTCTAATTCAAATTTTAAGAGAATTGAATTGAATTGTGTGTCAAAACTTGATAATATACAATAGAAAATTTTACTTGACATCCATAAAATTATACTCCTACCTCTGTATGTTAATAAAAACCTATTTGATCCCTTTTAA
>JBBPBP010009779.1:75503170-75521118 GCA_037974735.1 Cicer chorassanicum
AAATATAGATTCAATTTTGTTTCTCTCACTAAAATTATTATATTGGATATTTATATAGACTCAAATTTATATTAAATTTATTTCAATATATATTTGTTTTGTTAAAAAGTTTATCAAAATATTATGTAAAAAAAAAAAGAATCGAAATTCTGTGTTTGGCACATGTCCATATACTAGTTAAACAAAAAAATAAAAAATAATCTTATTCAAACAATAAAAACAGTTTGATTAGGAATGGTAGTTTGGTTATTTAGATGACCTACTTTATAGCTATTGCATAACTTCACTATTTTGTTATAAGGATTCTCTGGCTTCTGAAGATCCTCCAAACTTGTCACATTTGCTAATGAAGTGAAAGTCCTTGACCTTCCATTATAGAACTTCGAAAGCCCCCTTCTTCTACAAATATACCAACATCAAAAGGCACAAACTTTAGCAAATTCATCTAAGTGAAAAAACAAAATATAAAAAATAATAATGGTAATAAAAAGTAAAACCTATTAAGAAAAAACTTAAGAGAGATAGATAAATTATGATAGGATCGTTTATCTTGGAGATATAATGGAATTGCATCTTTTTGTTGATATTCTTAAGTATTTGGTTAGAAATACTAAAGATTTGATCAGTTTTTTATGATGTGTTTATATCGTTCCCAATTGAATCATATCTAGATTTGATCATCTTGTAATTCATAAAATCAAACTAACAACATGTTTTCTTTGGTTCTCAAGTAAAATTAGACTCAAGACTCACAATCCTTTTGTGGCATTCTCTCAAGCATCTTATATGCGTCATTGATGTGCTTATATTTCACATAAAATTCACTGCATTAACCATGGAAAATAAATTGAATTCAAACCCGTTAATTATTCACAGAACAAGTAGGGCACAATTATCATATTGGAAGCAGGTTGTTGAATCCAAAACAGTTTCACGAGAAAGATTGGCTCTCCATGTTTGATGAACTTTCTTTCTATACACTTCACAAATAGGTGTTTTCAAAGTATCATAGAGAAAGAAAGAAGAGCGAATCAAAGATTCGGCTAACATTGACCAGTGAAGGAATGGAAAAGAGGTCACGTGACCTTTTTAATGAAAAAATAATCTTGAGTTGCTAGTTTGAATAAAAAAAAATATAATGGTTACTATCATTTGTTCTCGTTTCTCACAAGAATGAAGTGTTCTCGCTAAAGTGAAGTGGCTAGAAAATACAAGAAATGAGGTTAAATTGTGTTTTGACATTTCTGAAAAAATAATTTGATTGTTTTACAAAAAAAGATATTTTTTTTGTCAAATCATTCAACTTAGTCTTATAAAACATGTTTAGTAAGAATAAAGATTAATCATAAAGATCTAAGATTAGAGTAACCGAGAGAGGAAATAAAGATTTTTATACTAGTTCACAACATACTATTGTTACATCTAGTCATTCCCTTAAAGAGAGATTTTGTCTCAGTACAGTCGAGTACTTAATCCACTATTTCAACAATAGCATACAAGTATTGTTTACTCTGTCTCTTTAAGTTTTGAGTATTCTTCTCTAGCCTCTCCAGACTTTCATTATTTGAACCTTTCTTCAACTTTCTGGTAGACTGCCGTTGAGGTTCATAAGTATTATTATTCCAATTTAGCTACCTCTTATGGACGAAGGAAATGTTGCCACTATCAGGCTGGTTTATACCAGTTCAAGTTTGTGTATGAATTGACACAAAATTTGTTTCTAGGATTCTAACTTTCATTGAGAAGATGTTACATATCAAATCCTATCTCAGTTCAAGTGTATGAAAACACTTTGGCAGAATTACATCAATTTTAGTAACTATTTATTGAGAGAATTTTTCATTCATTCTTTTGATGTGTTCTAGACTTTCATACACAATTTCTTCTTAACACATTGCCTTTTTATTTTTTTCCCTTCTTCTTGCACGATTGATTGATTAGTTTCTACTTAAATACTAAAAAGAAGTATTCGTTGAGAATGTTACCGTTGGAGATCTTTAATAAGCTTTTAATGTAAATAAGTCTTTATGATATATCCATATATATCTTCATAATTAATTCAGCGTATCTTCAACTAAGAAGACAAATCTCAGAGGATATCATGCACTTCTTTAGTTAGAGAGTAAGTCCATTATAATGAGTTAGAGGATGTTGGAGAGTAGACTTCTTATCAGAGCATTGACTTCTTACTAAGGTGTTGATCTCTTATCAGAGCGTTAACTTCTTATCAGAGCATTGACTTTTCAGAGTGTTGATTTCCATCAGAGCATTAACTTTCTAGGACATTGACTTTTTTATCAAAGCGTTGAGTTTCCATTAGAGCCACATGATCATGATCAGATGCTTGACATGATTATCAGAGGTAGACAATAAAACACTTGTTAGATTTATCAGTGGTAGACTTATCATATGTTTGTCACACTTATCAAAGACAGACTTATCAAATGTTTGTCACACTTAATAGAGGCAGACTCTGGGATTTCTTCATTTGATATTTGAATCACTAGTTCAAGATGGTTTTTAGTTAGAGGCAGATAGTCATTGTAACACTCTTTACTTTTCTCTTCAGAGAAACAAACATTGACTTGTATTCCTTTTGTCTTTTACCGCTTTGACTCGGAATGTAGCTCGTCAGATGCATATTGTTATGATTTGCTTCGTTAATAAACATAATTACTTGTTTATTAGGTGATAATATTATTTTTGTTAGAAACATATAGATTATTATCTCTAACTTACTTATAATTTATGCTACCTTAAAATAGATAGTCATTAATATAACTTTTTGTCTTCTAACTAAATATGCACACTTAGCAAATATAATAAGAGGACAATTGTTTCTTATTTGTTTGTTTTTGTTATCATCAAAATATTAACTAGAGGATTGTAGCTAAGACCACTTTTGCACTAACAATTTCCCCATTTTTTATGATGACGAATACCTATACAATTAATGAATAATTTTCCTTCACAAAAAAAATAAAAGAAGGCTCCCCCTGAATGTAGTACTAAAAAATTGTTTAACTTAATACTCATTTGATCTTATTAAAAGAAAACTTATAAATCAATATTCGGGGACTCCCTCTAAATATGATAAACACGATTCTTTAAGAGAAAACATAGGAAAACAAGAGAAACAGAAATAAATGAAAAAACAAAAAAATATTTATTCAATCCATAATTCATATTACACTTGTAACAAATACAAATTATATTACAACTGCAATACTTATTACAAGATGGCTTAAAAGGGAATATAAACTCCTAAGGTATTTCTAAGGCTATCTAAATCAAATCCATTAATTCATATTACATATTAGGTTTGAATCACCAATTCCTAATACATAAATAAACTAAGTCTATTTGTTAATATTTTCTTCAATAAGAGTCTTCATTCTTTGAACTTTCATCTGATATTATGATGATGAAGTTTTCATATTCAAGAGCCTACCTTCTGGCCTGTCAAACACAACTAAGGAAAAAGAGATGGTTTAGTCTTCTCTTTTCTCTAATTATCTTTGACTTGTCTGATGTGACTTTCTCTGAATATTGAATTGGAGATATAATCTTCCAAAGATAAATTTTTTATAGGATTGTAGGTGTTCCAACCCTTCTTCATTATTACTTTCAAATTTGTATCCATTACAACAGAATCTGACAAAATGAGGCACATGCCTTTCAATGCTCTTTTTCTTACTTCATCCTTGTACTTAAGGTACTTAGTGAAAGAAAGAGACATTGATACCCAAGGGTTCCACATAGTGAACCTTTATATGCATTTTGTGAATCTCCTTGTATATTCCATCTTGTTGACTGTAGTTCACCGATATAATGATTTCAAGATTTTTGAACTTTTTAGCACGGAAGTTGAGCAGGTCATGGTTTAGTAAAATTTTAAAGTCTTTATGAGAATACAATGTACGAAGAGGATCATTTAGGAAGATGAAGACTTAATAAAGTATGAGATAAGAACTGGTTTTTCCTAGGGTTTCAAGTTTAAAACGCCTTGGATGAAAAAAGAGATTTGGGTTAGGAGACAAGTTTTTAACAAAAAGGATGATTTTGAAACATACTAGAAAAGAGATAGGTTTAAATAAGCATAGAAAACAAAGAGATCAAAACTTTGGTTTTAACGAAAGTAACCAAATAACCATTTTCTAAAAAAGAACACAGGTGATACGACCGAGGGCATGACATCATAGACTAAGACAGAAAAGACGTAAAGATGAAAGGAAGAGACTACACAAACACATAGATAAATCATAAAAGAAAATACAAACACTCAATTGACAGTATCATGTGAGACACACAAGTACACATAAAATAATGTAATAAATTGCAGAGTACCTAACCAATGATAAACACAAATGATCTAGCAAATTTGTCCTTACTTTTGTCTTACAAAGTTTGTTAGACTTTTCTATCAGGTTATCTTCTAACTAGAAGCAGAGTTAGCTTGGTTCTAATCTTTCTTCCGAATCAATAGATGCAGTTCTTTGTTCTAGTGCTTTGATTTCGTATATGTGACTCTCAGATGACGAGTCAAGCACGCTATACACCGGAGGCAAAAATCTTGTTCTTGAGCAAGCAGAGGAATGGCTTCAAACCTTCTAGTCACATGATTGCCAAAGCAACTCATTTTAGGTTTTGAGATGTCCATGAGTTTGACCAGATAGTGAGATATTTAAAATCATTTGTTATACATACTTTTCTAGTGGTGAGATTAGATGATGATCTTTCATAAAAGGTTTTGGTACTTTACTTGTAGTCCATGCTTCTTTGAGGATCGTCTCATTTCATAATTATTTCAAATACATCATCTATGGATAATATTAGATGAAAATATTTTTTCCATCAGAAGAATGAATTTTCAGCTTACTCCGGCATTAAGCCCATGCTTGCTTCTTTCTAGAGGATGATGATCAGATGATTGATTTTGTTTGATCTACCCTTTCTAGGCATTGTTGGATTTTGTCTATATTTTAACAAAGGATGCTTGAGTGTCTCCTCCAATCCATGTTATGTTGCAGAACTTCAACTTGTTGTTATTTAACCTCTGTTGTTTTACTTTACAAAACATCATCGGTAACTTGTGGCACAAGATAATAAACACAAAAAGGGTTTTCTGTGGAAAAAGACATAGAACTCAATATGATATTGAGTTTGGTTACACTTCACCTTCAACTTATCATTAAAGCAATATAAGTCACAAGTTAGTAGAAAGAGAAAGTCGTTGAGATTGAGAGATAAAAAGTAGAAGAAAGAACCACTTTGTAAACCTCTCAGGCTTGAAAGGGAAGTCTTCGAGAGTGAAGAGCTCAAGAAAGATGCAATTAAGTAGTGTTGAGAATTTGAGTGGAAAAACTACGATTATAAAAAGAATGCGACACTTAAAACGATGAAATTTTTGGATGAATGATATAAGATGGAATAGAGTAGAGTGACATGGAATGATATTAATTTTAAAAACACTAACTAGTTTATTCCATTTCATTCCAGACTATACCACTAATCTACACATTTATAAATTTAAAACCATGATTAGCGATTTTATATCCTCTCACATCTCATTTCTTTATTTGCATTTTTTATTTTTATTTTAATAAAAAGACATGCTATAAGTGTAAGTTGCATGTTACGTCAAATAATTGTGTCACCTCTAAAATTTGCAGAGAAATTATTGAGCCTACAAATTTTGAAAGGAAAAACTTTTGGGATGAAAGTCACCTTGAGAAAAATAAGATGACTAAAATGGCACAATCTTGATTCATTTTTTAAGTAGAATTATTAATTTATTTTGACAAAAAAGTTTGAATCTCATTTTTTCTACAAAGTCTTATGTCAAAATTTACCCACATTAAATATAGAGAAGTGAGAGATTATAGATTCAAACCCACGTCCTAATATATCCTAATATATGGAATATCCATGTAATCTTTTACTATTTAAAGTACACTTACAAAACTAAATCTCATATCTAATCTAGTAGTACCTCTTAACTACATGTATCATCATCTCCCTAAAAATAATGGTTATACGGTTTATTTTTTTTAAACACTCTTGTTTATATGGACTACTCTGTCAAAAAAAAAAAAATTTGTATGCCATACATAAAATAATATATTTTAAAAATATAACAGAGAGGCATAGTCACAGTAAATTAACTTTATTCTAATATTTATCAATAATTTATCATTTTATCACATAAATCTATTTTTGAATCTACATTTAAAATATTCTGCAAGATTAGTTTACCATATGGATGCATACCTTTTTTGTCTTTTTTTTGTTAAAACAAAATCATACAAAAAGTTGTTTCTTCAAACAAAACTTATTAGATATGGATTTAATTTAATTTTTTTGTTAAAAAAAACTCAATTTAATCTTTTTAAATGATATTAGATATTATATCATTTACCTGGATTTAGTTAGTTTCTTAACAAACTAAATATTTGAATCAATTAACAAACTAAGTTTTTTTGACTCAACTTAACAAACTAAGTTGGCTTTATATTTTCACTATTTTAGGAACTTTGACTAGACCTATAATAGATGCTACAAAGTATAAACATAAAAAAAAAACGATTCTAAACAAACATAAAAATTAATAATAAATAAATAAATCGATAATAATAATAATAATCACAATAACGTGCGTCTATCTATTACATGACTGGCCAATTAGAACGAAGTCATTATGACGTGGCACAGCGTTATTGAACAGCTTTGTCAGCTTAACAATCTATTAATTAATAATTAATTAATTAATAAACTGAGTCAAAAAAAAATATTAATAAATCAATCAATTAATTAAACTGAAAATTGAAGAAATAAAAAAAAGAAAAAAAGAGCTGAGAGGGAACGAAGAGAAGGAGTTGTTCCATTACAAACGCTGAGTACTAACTATCTTCATTTTGCGTTGAGTTCTATTCTTAAGAAAGAAAAAAAAAAAACCGTAAATTAAATTAAATAAACAAAAAAAAAAAGGAAAAGGAGAAAGAGCTTCCGCTTTGTGTGCACGACTGTGTCTGTGTTTGTTTGGACTGAGAAAAGCAGCGCAGAATAAGCTAAACGCGAATTCTTCATTCTTCACTGTAAGCGTTAGATCTATTTTCTTCCTTTCTTACTTCAATTTCAATTTCAATTTCATTTACATTTACATTTTCAATTCAATCGCTTATTTTCTTGGATCCTAAATGTCGATGATTCCTTTAGATCCGTCTACGCGATTCCGCTAATTCTACAATTTCTCTCTAAATTCCAATTACAAATGTTGCATTGTTGAATCAAAACTCAAGTATTTACGATCTACTATACCTAATTCAAATTTTACTTTCATTCATTTCATATATGTTCAGAAATGTGCACGTTCTTCCCTATATTTAATTTGTGTATAATTTTTTCATTTTATTTATTTATTTGTTTTGTCTAGTTTCTACTCTGAAATACTGAAAGGAAGAAGAAGAAAAAAGTTCTTGTATTGAATGTGAAGAATTGGTGAATTTTCAAGGGAGGTTTTTGTTCTGTAATTGAAAATTCAGTCCTTGAGTGTTTTGATAAAAGGAAATTCAAAATTCAGCGACCAGGTTCAGGGGGTGACTTACCCCAAGGAGGTGAGTACAACCCTTATCCTGTTGCACGGAGGGTCAATTCAACCCATACCATAATGATGGATGAAGACATGGAGAGTGGTACTTTGGGTTCTTACCATGATAAGCCAAGAACCTTCCCTAACATGCGTAGTAAAGCTTATACCCCATTGGTAATTTTCATTTTCCTCATTTTCATTCAATATTCTTCCTTTGTTGCACTTGCACCTCATTGTTACCTATGAAGCACAATTACAAATACTGATACCGAACACTGACACTAATATGTTGACATTGGTGATAATTTGAGAAAATGAGTTAATTGAATCTAATTCATGGGTTGACTTGTGTCAGACATCAGGACACACCTTCAATATGAAGTGTTGGTGTTATAATGATTGTTACATATAGTTATGTCAAAAGTTTGCATGGATTTTTTTATTTTTAAATTTAAGTTTACTTTTTGTTCAGAGGGTGCGCAACCGTAAGGTTGTTGCCTTGAGACCTGAAAGTCACAGGTTCAAATCCTGGAAACAGTCTCTCCACTTGTGGGGTAAGGCTGCGTAAATCTACCTTCCTCAAACTCCACCTGGTGGTTGTGGTGGGAGCTTCGTGCTCTTGGCCGCCCTTTGAATTATACTTTGTTTCCAACCATGTTTGATGAAGTGTATAGTTTTGTTTTAGTGATTGCGTACTTGTTGAAGTTGTCGACTTACATCTTTCTGCAGATATTTCGTATTCTGCTGGGTATAAATGTTCGTGTCCTGTTCATTCTTTTACTGCTGGGGTTTGGAGCTATCTTTTACGTGGGTGCAAGAACATCTCCAATTATTGTGTTTGTCATCTCTATTTGTATTCTCAGCTTCCTTGTGGCGTTATATCTTATGAAGTGGGTGCTCGCTAAAGATGAGGGTCCCCCTGAAATGGTTCAGGTAAATCTGTTTCCTATGCTGGTTTGTTCAGTTACTGCAATTTTGAAAGTGTTGTCCTGGACCTGTGTAAACACTCTGAATCACTTGAGACCGAAAATATAGTGTATTGTATATTTGACTGTGTAGACTGTAAAGTACAACACACACACACACATGAGGCTAGCCTAATCAATATCCCTCAAGATTAACGAATACAATCGATTAAGGAAAACTAGGAAAGAATCAACTTATGAGAGAGGTTCAGCTAATATAAAATTACCACACCATTATTAGCCTTTAATATAAATCAACTTTCATGCAGAATACTACTTCTATTTGGTTATTTGTAATTTGAGTTCTGGAATTCCCATTCAGTTTTAGTAGGCTTGGGATAAAGTAACACCTACAATCCTATGTAGTAGAAAGGATACACACTTGCCTTAGGTGGATTGATCATGTGATAAGAAGAGCAATACAGGCTCTATTGAGAAAATTGAATCAAATGAAAGGTACTCCAATTTAAAAAATAAAAACTGAAAACAGGAAGTTAGGCCCAAAATAACCTTGTGAAACTTCTCGTTTGAATATCTTGAAATTTGAAAAATACTAATAGATGCATGTAAAGTTTATCATCTTTTACCAAGCTCAAACCTTTTGTTAATGTGCATAGATCCTGGTTTCTGCCAGATGATCTGTGGAGCTATTTGGTTTAATTCAGCATTGTTATAAATAAATCAGTGGTATAGCATTAGAGCAGTTTGAGTGTTAAAGTTATTTAGATGCATATTTATAGTCTTTCATAGTGACTGTTTGATAATTAAATCAATTGAATACCATGAACTCCTTGTTTTCTTGTTCTGAGTTTATCATATTACTTTCTAGATAGCTGATGCTATACGAGATGGAGCTGAAGGATTTTTTAGGACCCAGTATGGGACTATATCAAAGATGGCTATGTTGCTTGCTCTTGTCATTCTTTTCATATATTTGTTTCGCGATACAACTCCTCAACAAGAAGCTGCTGGCATAGGAAGGTGACATCACAATTATATAGGCTATAAATCCTTTCTTAATCTTTTTACATGTTCTCATCTGTCATATACATTCTGTTTCAGGTCAACATCTGCATACATCACTGTAGCTTCTTTCCTTTTAGGTGCCATTTGTTCAGGTTTTGCTGGATATGTAGGGATGTGGGTATCAGTTCGCGCCAATGTCAGAGTCTCTAGTGCCGCGAGAAGGTCTGCAAGAGAGGCATTGCAGGTTAACTGTCATTAGTTCAGTATCAATTCCTGCAAAAAAATATGAACAGTTCACTATTCCTATATTAACCAAAAGAAAGTTGTGCAGATAGCTACTCGTGCAGGTGGTTTATCAGCTCTCATTGTTGTTGGTATGGCTGTAATTGGCATAGCAGTCCTTTATGCCACATTTTATGTTTGGTTAGGAGTGGACTCGCCAGGTTCAATGAAGGTTACTGATTGTATGTGCAGACTTCTCTCCCAAACTTATTTATTGTAATTAATGGAAAAGTTCTTTTTAAAATGTTTGGATGCTATATCATTATGCTCGTTTTCAAGCTAGTTTTCCATTTGGTCAGTGTGTGTACAATTTGGTGATTTCTATATGTGCTTAATATTGTAGACTAAATACAAATCAATAACTTAGGAGGCTAACTTGGATATGGATAATGGATTTGATTGAGGTCATGAATGATTCCTAGATGTACTGAAAAAGCCCAAAAGATTTTTGTCCTTTTCACCCCTTTAATTTGCTTTGTATCCATTTTTATCATAGTGAGCTGTAGTGGGGTTAGTTTCATTTTGCCTGAAATAAATTGCAGTAGATATGTTTGTACTTATTGAAGTATTTGACTACACCATGATTTTATTTTTCCTGTTAGGGATGAGAACATTACCTGCATATTTTGGCTTTTGTTCTCTCTCCTACTCTCTCTCTCTCTCTCTCATTGGTATTTGATTGTTAAATGTTTTGGCTTTCCCTCAGTGCCTCTTCTTCTGGTTGGATATGGATTTGGTGCCTCCTTTGTTGCACTGTTTGCTCAGTTGGGTGGTGGAATATACACTAAAGCAGCTGATGTTGGGGCAGACCTTGTTGGAAAAGTAGAGCAGGGAATACCTGAAGATGACCCTAGGAATCCTGCTGTTATTGCTGACCTGGTAATTGTTTTATTGTTGTTTACTTCATTTTGAAGGATCCACACTCTGCAGTCGGCACATTAAAATTGATGCTTATGTCATCTAGGGTTTCAGTAGATGGTACTTATTTTTCTCAGAGCCATAGGATATTTTGTTAAATTTTAAAATTTAAATAAGTTTACAAGTAACAGAAACAGTATATCTATTACTATCGTTCATGTTTAAATTACATTGATGTTTTACATGGTGATATTTAAAGGTGTTGATGTTAGACTTTTGCTCTGATTTAATTTACTTGGAGTGTTCTCTGATTTTAAGTTTCTAAGACCTAAATATTTGCATTTGTTCTTTTGTGGAAGAGGCTTATGGAATTTCTCAAACTTGTATAATCATTTTTTGGTTTAGTTAAACTATTTGATAACTAGAGAAGGAAGTATCGTTTATAACATATTTATTGTAGTGATGTGCATTGGGGATGTCTTTATTTCAATATATCTTAAATATAGGAATTCTAATATTAAGCTTCAAGCCAAGAATATTGAAGACGGTTATGAAAAACATCATTAACTGATTGATATACATACATGAAAATTTTGTAAATATGTTTCATATACCCTCAAAATTATAAACATCAGCCAAGTGAAAAGAACTGTATGCTAAATTTAATTTCTGTAACCTTTGTGTTTGCTTCTGTCTGCTTTTACTTTTTTTCTAGTCCTGTACTACCAGTGTCTCATAATAGTACTGGTTTGATTCTAAGGTTGGAGACAATGTGGGAGATTGTGCTGCTAGAGGTGCTGATCTTTTTGAAAGTATTGCAGCGGAAATAATCAGTGCCATGATACTTGGTGGAACAATGGCACAGCGCTGTAAAATCGAAGGCAAGTTCCTAGTTACTCCAACTCGTCTCTTTCTTGCTTTCTTTCGGTTTTCACTGAGTTGTATGCGTGCTCAAGTAGTTTGATGTTTTCTCTTTTGGTTCAGATCCATCGGGCTTCATCTTGTTTCCCCTTGTTGTTCACTCATTTGATCTGGTAGTTTCATCGGTGGGAATATTTTCTATTAGGGGTACACGTGAATCTGGTGTAATGTCTCCTATAGAAGATCCTATGGCAATTCTGCAGAAAGGATATTCTGTTACAATAGTTTTAGCTGTTCTGGCATTTGGTCTGGTAATAGTTAATATTCATTTTTGATATTTTAATTTGTCTTTTGTAAGTTGTCTGGATTGGCCAAGCATACTGTGTTCTATTTGTTGTATGTTTTGTTGTTGTTGAAACTGCACAACAAAATATCTTCAATCTTTTCAAATTCTTTTACACCTTCTATTGGTCTTAATGTTTAAATTTAATTACTCTGCAGTCCACCCGGTGGTTACTTTATGTCGAGCAAGCACCTTCAGCATGGTTCAATTTTGCTTTGTGTGGGTTGATTGGTATTATCACCGCGTACGTTTTTGTCTGTATCACCAAGTATTATACTGACTACAAGCATGAACCTGTGCGCACATTAGCCCTTTCTAGCTCTACTGGCCATGGGACTAACATAATTGCCGGGGTCAGTTTGGGGCTGGAATCTACTGGTCTTCCAGTCCTTGTCATCAGTGTGTCGATTGTCTCTGCTTACTGGCTGGGCCAGACTGCTGGACTAATAGATGAAACAGGAAACCCAACTGGTGGGCTGTTTGGAACAGCTGTAGCAACAATGGGAATGCTTAGCACTGCTGCCTATATACTTACCATGGATATGTTTGGCCCGATAGCTGATAATGCTGGAGGAATTGTAGAAATGAGTCAGCAGGTAGTTTTTTATCAGAATAAATTTTTTCCATACTGTTATATTTGAGATTTCTCATGGTACGTATACTGACATTACCTATTTTCAGCCTGAAAGTGTTCGAGAGATCACCGATGTCCTTGATGCCGTGGGGAACACAACCAAAGCCACCACCAAAGGATTTGCTATTGGTTCTGCTGCACTTGCATCTTTCCTTCTGTTTAGTGCTTATATGGATGAGGTTGCTGCATTTTCTCGTGAACCTTTTAAACAGGTGTGTAGAACTGGCTCCCACTTAATTAGGCTATTAAAGTTATGCAATTGAGAGAAAAGGAGAGCAAGTGTGTTTTGAATTTGAAAACATGATTATGATTATACAAAATGAGCACGTTGCACCATATTTATTGGTGTGTCCAGGTTCAGATGAACCTGTTGATCTGTTACAGGTCAGTGTTTGTTAGTTACAATAGTCCTAACTGTAACTAATGAACACATCATTATATTCTAGAATTACTAAGCCACCGCCTCTAGGTATGATTTTAACTTCTATTGCTATTGTGGTGTCTAGTTAGATTTCATGGTTTCTTCTAAATTGCAACTTATGATTAAATTGCAGGTTGATATTGCAATTCCAGAAGTTTTCGTTGGTGGTTTGCTGGGTGCCATGCTTATATTTGTCTTTAGTGCTTGGGCGTGTGCTGCTGTTGGCCGAACTGCACAAGAGGTTGTTAATGAAGTAAGAAGGCAGTTCATTGAGAGGCCTGGTATAATGGTGAGTTTGAGTTTGTAAAGTAATGTTGAGTATGTTGGTTTAGGTTTGGACCTTCTTTCCTTTTCTTTATCTGTTAATGACTTAATGCTTGGAACAGGATTACAAGGAGAAACCGGATTATGGTCGCTGTGTTGCAATTGTAGCATCTGCGTCATTAAGAGAAATGATAAAACCTGGTGCTTTGGCAATCATTTCACCTATTGCAGTTGGTGGGTTAATTTCTGTTTTATAACTGTGTTTGCTTATATAGATATTTCTACTAGTAAAACCTGTGGGAAAATGGCAATATTTATACAAGTTTTGATTGTACCGTAATCATCTCATTAGATGCTAATGAACATTTGTGACCATTTAAGTAACAAATAACAGATATAGTGTCATTGCTAAAGTTATTTGACCAACTTTATGGAAAATACCTTAGATATTAGCCGACTGTTTCTTTGTTGTTTTTCATTTTTCTATGACCTGATTGCTGATTGGTGATCTGTTAATTGTATACTTATGTTATGGATATTCTGTATGCCATGCTTAGGTTTCTTATTCTATTTTATCACTTGCAGGTTTTGTGTTCCGAATTTTGGGCTACTATACAGGACAACCCTTACTCGGGGCTAAAGTTGTGGCTGCTTTGCTGATGTTTGCAACAGTGTCTGGTATTCTCATGGCACTTTTTCTGAACACAGCTGGTGGTGCTTGGGATAATGCAAAGAAGTACATAGAGACTGGAGCTCTTGGAGGCAAGGGAAGTGATGCTCACAAAGCAGCAATAACAGGAGATACGTAAGTAACTTTCTATGCTACTTTTATTGTACAATAATGACATTAACTTGCCAATGATTATTATAGTAATATAGTGATAATATGTTGTTCTATGGGTTCCTTAAAAACAATAGGTTTATGTTTTCTTGCATATGGAACATAGTTTTCACTTGCTTTAGACTTTCATCAGTAATCTTTTCATTATTCAGCTATTGCTGCCAGTGTTTTTTGTAATATACCTGTGGCATTTTTCAGTTTGTCTAGCAGCAATAAATATTCTGATTTTAATGTGTTTCGTTAGTGTATTATTACAACTATATTGTTAGTATAATATTACATCTAAATATTTAGCATATATTTAGCGTAATCAATGTTTATCTCTATAGATATTTGTCTTTCCTTATTTCTTTGTTTGGTTGATTGTCATTCCTCATTTTCTGTTTAGCATTAGGACTATAGATAAGTATAGTGTTGCCATCTTGTATTATATAAGCACAACAAATACTACCTCGGTTCCTAATTATAAGCACTCTTTGAGAAAATAATTTGTGCTTAAATATTAGCACCCTTTCAAGTTACAAGGTGCATTTATTTTTTTCCTAAACATACTTCTTATTACTAATTTATCTTAGAAAACGAAAAGTCAAATTGAATACGTTCGTGTATAAATGGTATTTTAGTAATATTTACACATTAAATTCACTACATACTTTTCTTAATATATGTGAAAAAGGTAATAGGGGCTTATAATTAGGGACGGAGGTAGTAATATTCCTATACTACTTTATCTATAATTTCAACTAGTCTTTTGAAATGCCATGACTTCCATTGGGATACTGTCTTGTGGCCTTGATCACAGCAGTTATATAACCTTCACGCTTCCCCATCATTAACATCGGTTCCTATATAGCCTTCACCTTCACTCGAGCATTTTGTTGCTGCAGCACAAGCCTTCTGCACATTCTATCAAACTCCTTACAACCACACCAAGCCTAACTTTATTTGGATAGAAACAGCATTGGAGAGAGCAATAATGCTTTTCCAAAAATTGTCACTAAGCGTTGAATTTTGGCTTCTGTAATTGGCTAAGGGATTATGTAAATTTGCACGTCATAGTTTTGTTTTGAAAATGAAAGATATGTACACTGCAACAATGTATGGTGCATGCTTTGAATGACCTCCGCCTGCTTAATTTGGTTATGATGCTTTCCTTTCTTCAATTTTGTTTGGTGGGTTAATGATTACATATATGTTCTGTTGGTCCATTCTTTTGACAAGTACTAAATGTTTTTATTTGTTTTGCAGAGTGGGAGACCCATTCAAAGACACAGCTGGGCCTTCACTTCATGTTCTGATAAAGATGCTCTCGACGATTACACTGGTAATGGCACCCATTTTCCTGTGAGAGTTGTTGATATATCTTGTGGCCTCGAAAAAGCATTCTTGCGCCTCTCTGTTTTTGATATTTTTGGGAGTATAGTGATAGGTTGTATGAATCTATGATGTACATGGACGAGCCTGATTTATAGTCACAGCGATTTTTCTTGTTCTTGATCAGAATAAGAGATGTTAGTTGACCGCACAAATGGCAAATATAGATAATGTCCCCCATATTTTTGGTCTGTTTAGATAATGTGTTCCTCCTATGCGCCGGTCATAAGGACCTAAATTGTGCTTAAATTATATATAGGAGTCAGTGTCCAAAAAAAAAAAATTAAAGGATCAAGTCTTTTATCAGTTGTTTCTACCAGTCTGGTGTTATCCGTAAAGAAACCCTCTAACCCAGAGAATTTGTTTAGAAGAAAAAGAAAGAGATTTTAATCATTAATAAAGTTTGAAGGAAATGAGTTTTACCTATAAGTGTATTTGGGTAAACTTTTTCATATAAGTTGAAAGCATATTTCAATAGATATTCAAAAGATCTTATTGAAATAAGTTGAAAATAGATATTCAAAAGATCTTATTGGAATAAGTTGAAAATAACTTATAATTATATAATAAGCTATTTTTGTAAGTTCTTTCAATCACTTTCTCAAATGTTTATGACATGAGATAAACTTTCTCAAATGTTTATGACATGAGATAAACTTTGAGAAGTCGTACATAAGTTATTCCAATCGCATCCAATATGTGTGCCCACACTAGCAACGTTTGGTCAAATTTACAAATTTTATAAAATATAAAAATTCCGAAATTTTATTAAATAATATTACTTTAATGCTTAATTTACTTTTGAAATACAAATGAAAATCAATAATGTTATATGACTATGAATGAATGATTTATCTCAAATTTGGTTTGTAAGACAGTTAATAATATTTATAACAATCTATTATATCTATTAAAAGAGACTTCTGCCACCTCATGCTATTTTCTCCACGTAAGCGAATATTTGCCACCTCAGCTAAAAAGCTGATGTGGACATCTTCCTAGAGAGTTCTCTATTCACTTTCTAACTAGCTTTTCCCCTCTCTCCTGACCAATCCGAATCTCTCATGACTCTGCCTCAAAATTCAGTATCTATTATCAATATCAATCAATACAATAAATTACCAATTCATGTGCCATAAGTTATCAATTTTAATACAATAAATATCAATTATTTATCCTCCATTATTATTGATAATGATTATTCCTCCATAAATATTTTCAAATTGAATATTATATAGTATCATTACTGAAAAAAAAAATTTAATAAAATACAACTTTTGTATTTTTTTTTATTATTGTGTCGTCACATATATTTACCAAAACAAATAACAATTAGTCAATCTAATAAAAAAAATTTGTGTTTTGTTTGTCTTATTAGTTATCAATGCATATATTTACCATGAGCATTATTTCAATTTTTTTTTTAATATGTGTAGGAAAAAATGTTAAAATTTTAAAAATTCCTACATAACTTATATACTTTAATAAAAATAGAGTTTACAATTATCAACTATATAATTTATCTTTTAAATCATGGTTAATATTTTATGTCTATAATACTCATTTAATTACAAACTCTACAATATCTTTTATCGTATTTTTTTTTATAACTTTAAAATTTTACAAGATTAATTATATATATATATACATATATATTACCTTATAAAAAAATTAAAATTAAACTCGCGCAACGCGCGGTCATATTCTAGTATTAATTAGTTGGATTGCTCAAAACTGAATATATATATATATAATCTAAGTTGTAACTCTTGTCATATACAGTTACTCCATTTATTATGTCGTCATGAAGATTAAATATTATAAATTCAATCATCAAATCATAACTTCTTATTGACTTTATCAAATCTGTGCATTTGCTTTTAAAAATATAGCAGTAAGATATAAGATATAATACTAAATCTTTGTTAGATTTTTGAATTAAAAAAATAATTTGACATATTTTAAATGACGTGAGATATAATTCTATAATATAGAATTATTTAAATGCATTAATAATTAATATGTTATTAATTAAATTAAATGTAAGAAAAATTTCTAAATTTGAAAGTTAAGTTTTTACGGTGTTTTATTTCAATTTCATGTGTGTTAATCATTTTACATTATCGTATTATATGTTACATTATTTAAAGCATTCAATATCATCCATTTTTAGTTAAGAAATCAGAGAGAAATCAAAATTATCGACTTTTCAAATAGAAATACCGATTTCGTAAATCACTAAAAATAGAACGACTAAAATTTCAATTAAACTAAAGTTTATTCACAAAAGTATTTTCAGCTTCAATAAGGATGTGTATAACATTGTCAAGTGCTAATTTAGGGATATTTCATAAATTGTGTGTAGGGAGGGAACATGTGTTATTATAAATATTGTACTTTTTTTTTTGGCTATTTTTCTTTTTTTTTTTTTAGCAATGTTCCAAAGTGAGATGCTTTTATTTTATAGAAACTATCTTCCACCACTAGCTCCATCATTGTATACCACTATAGCTATATTTAGTAAGGTTGTTAAATTTGAGAGTTTGCGTAA
>JBBPBP010009779.1:75542586-75553568 GCA_037974735.1 Cicer chorassanicum
GTTAGTCTAATTAGTTAACATTGAACGGTTGGATTATTGAAATTAAAATTTTTATGTTATAGTTTGTCTAATTAATGAAGATTGAATAATTTGATTATTAAAATTAGAATTTCTAATCATAGTTAGTTTAGTTAGGTTAGATTGAACCGTTTAATCATCAAAATTGAAATTTCTAAGTAATAGATTGTCTAATTAATTAATATTGAAATGTTGACTATTTCTTAACTAATAAAGTGATTATTTAACCTCAATATAATAGATTAATTATACAATACATTAGTATAACTTTTTCTTAGTTAATGCACTTGCATTTTTATTTCCCACTATTACTGTATGTTTAGTTCTTACCAATGTTTTAAGAACTAGACAGATGGTCAACCCAATCAAAATACAAATTAGTGGATAATTGGTTGAATCACTGCGACATTAGTTGAATTGTACGACTGTTGTCTTAATTTATATTTAAAACTTTTAAAATTTCATGAGAAATAAGTTTCGTACTTAAAAAATTTATCATAATAAATCTATTTATTTTATTTATAAGTCACAAAAAACTAAAATATAATAAACTATTTATATATTATATATATAAAGTTACTTAAAAAAGATTAATGCATGAATTAACTTCCCAACATAAAATTGATAATTACTTAGTTTGATTTTATATTTAGAATAAACATGCAATTGATTCTGGTTAAGTGGTTATATGATACATCATTGTGTTAGAGGTCTTACAATAGTGGAAGACACCAGTTCAATTTTCAAATAAATCTTGGTGTGAAAAAGAATTTTTTTTTTTCTCAAAAGCTTATAATATTTTTTTTTTTCAAATTTGTAGCATTTTTTTAAAAACTACTTAAAATAACATTTGAATTTATACATTTACGGCATTTCATCTTTCTTCCATTAATACCACGATTGTCTTAATTGAAAAATTATTAATGAAAAATATATATATTTTATGCAGTTTTATACTTTTCAATTTATTTAACCGTTAATTCTACAAACAATTCAAATTAAATGGGTTAAACTATCCTCTATTTTTGTCAAATAAAGGATAACTACCCTAAAACAATATAAGATTTGGTGAAGAATTGCGCTAGTTTGTAATTGGGCTTCAAATGGACCCGTTTACAAAATCAATTTTGTTTACTCTGTTTGTATACATTTTTTTTCTATTTTTCTTGGATGTTTTTTGTCCTGAAAATTGCATCATGGTAATACTTGGTTTTTACACTATAAAATCAGTTCGAGAATCATGCAAAAGGTGTCCAAAAAAGGTAGAAAATGTGTCTTGAATATAATGACTCAAAATTGAGAGGTAGGGGACGACCCCAAATCCAATGCACAAAGCCCACACTCACTCAAAGAGAGTATGACGAGTAACTCTGTTTATTGTCTTTTTTTTTTTTTTTGCATTATGTTTCTCTTGATTTCTAGATTTTTTTATATTAAAAATAATATTTATTTATTCAAATTGATAAAAAAAAATAGATCGATTAAGAATAATACAGTTTAAAATTGTAAAAAGAAAAAATGATGAATTTGTGGAAAAAGACTCATAGTATTTAAGTTAATAGCACAAAATGACAAAACGCCTATAAATGTAGCAAAACCTACATGTATAATAAAATTTAAAATGTCTAGAATACTCATGTCTATGGAGCTGCAATATACATTAAAATCATTGATGAAAACCACTTATTTAAATAAAAATAAAGAGAAAAAAAACTAATGAAAGAGATAATTTCAGGCCAAAGATATCTAATACCCCTCCCTTTCCCAATGGAGAAAGTAGAAAAAGGCTAAGGATTTTTTTGGGATAACTATTAATTAAGACTATGTTCACTTTGTCTTAAATTTTTCTATTAGGTTTAACTCATCATCACAGTATCAACTTGTAAGGTGATAAATGTCTCTCTTAATAAAGTCTTAATGAGTTCTATATTTTATCAATGTAAGACTTGGGTATTTCTCAATTAAAAATATTTTATGTTTTTATTTTTTGAAATGTGTGTTTATTTTATTTTGATGAGAGACTCTTGAGATAAACAATTGTCCTAAAGAAAAGATGAAATGATAAATGTAGATAATTGTTCACTTCAAAAGTCTTTAAACTTCTTATTATCAAGTAAAATTAATACAAGTTCTAGGAAATGAAAATAAGAAATATTTTCACAAAGTAAACAAGTTTCATAATTTTTAGATGATATAATCTATATTTTCATAATTTTATATTGTTTTGATAAGTTTTATATCATTCATACATAAAAATGGAAATTTGGTATTTCAACTTAGTTTTTCAACATAAAAAATATTGTGATAATATTATAGATCTATTTACTATAGTCACTTTCAATAGATACTATATTATGATGACTAACTCTCTTGATATATTTCAATCTTATTATAGATTCATGTTTTGATATCTAACAAATAGAATTTATGATTATGTATTAGAGCATATTTAGGTATACGTTTGCCATATATTTCTTGTGTTCTAATGTTGTTTGACTGTAAATTTCTAAAGCTACATTTTTAAGTTTCTCAAAACATGAGTTTAACAATATTTTTAACGTAATTTCAAACAACCACTTAGTTATTATATATAATAATAAAAGGAATGTGTCCTTTTTTTTAATAATAATTGTGCTAAAGATTCAAATTCTATATTTTAAGTTTTTTATGAAAATGAAAGATAAAAGAATATTTAATTGATCTCAAATTTATGCAAAATGTTTTTTTATTTGTAAAATGTTTAATTTTTTTTTAATCTTCTATTCAAATATGTTCAATTTTCGTAAGTTATTCTTGACTCTAATTCAAAAGTTCCAATAATGTATATTGGACTTTTTGAAACAATCATAGATTCTAGGAGGCAATTCTAATTGGTCGATAAAAATAAATTTCAATGCAATTTCTTTTTTATTTTCCTTAGTTTATCCTTTAGGAATCTATCCTGAAAAGTAAAAAGAGATAAAGTAAATTTGTGTCGATTGTTTTCTAAATTCAATTTATCTTCTTCTGCATTATATGATTTCTTTTGTGGAATTTCACAATGCCAAATGCCAACGTATTAAATTTCTATAATTGAGAACCGCTTAAACATCTATCTATTTTTCATGGAAAACATGGGTCAAGTTTGACGGCCAATCAAAAATATTCGCAAGGTATTCGTTATATATGTGCTCATAAAATTAAGCATTTCGAATATTATTATTATTATTAGGTGGTTGTTATTTTTATTATAATAATATTTTTTTAAAAAAACATGCAATAAACATTCAGACATGCTATTATAATTTTGTGTTGGTTATTTCTATTATTGGTGGTTGTTGTTGAAGGTCGTGAATGACACGGGGATTCACAACAAAGAAATAAAGAGATATAAAGATAACTATGAAGTTTGAATTATCAAAGATAATAATTAGATGTTGTATCTTTTGGTGGATGCTATAAATAGCAAATAAAATGTAGATCGAGAAATACTTCCTCAGACAATTGGTATTTATAGGTATAGATAGTACTCATCTGTTACTCTATTTGTTGTATAAAAATGTATTTGTATTCTATTTATATATGTGTGGATATTTAGTCGATTTTTAAGTATCCACATATATTAGGAATATTCATAAATATAATTTTTTTTTAAACATTTATTTATAAAAATTATTATTATTTTAATTATGAAGAACTTTTTTTCCCTCTTTTTTAGAAACAAAAAAATAAAGCTAATAGACTTTTTTGACCCCTTAACTTTTTAAATTTGTCCCCTTAACTTTAACCGCTTTTACAAATTGATGATCCCTTGATTTTGATCAAGTCAAAGCTGACATTGACCAATATTTTTTACTACCATGTGCTGTGTAGGATATTACTTTAATTTTATATTATTTATTTATTACAATTACAATTTTGCATAAAAAATATTTTAAAAAAAATGGAGAGCAAAATCATCACTAAGATTGAGAAAGTTCTATTTGCAGAAGCATCCAAAGTTGCGACAAAATTTCTCATCAACTTGCTTCACTTTCCTATTGGTACCGACATCGTAGTAAGGCTCATAACCAAAATGACATGGTTGGTAGCTAAGACAATCTCTACCAAATGTTGAAAACGTGAGCGACAATTATATGCTAGCGAACCAAACAAAAAATGTTCTCTTAAACCCAATGATTCTCATCTCTTCAAATGACATTGCTAGCCTTCTTCCATCAAAAGACGTCAACTATTTTTCTTAGTTTTTCAATTTTTTATTCAAAATTATAATTGTAATAAATAAATCTAAATTTAAAGTAATATCCTACATGACACTAGTTAGTCAAAAATATTGATTCATACCAATTTTAATTTGGTCAAAATCAAGGGGTCCACCAATTTGCAAAATGAGCTAAAGTTAGGACGTCAAAAGTGCTATTTTAAAAATATAAGGCCAAAATTGTCATGTTTAGAAAGTTGGGGGGACAATAGTGCATTTTAGCCAAAAATTAATAACACATAAAAACATTAATATATTAACACATAAATAAAATATATCACAAGTTTTATCATAAAAAGTATTAATACATTAACATATAAACAAAAAACAATACAACATATCAGTTTTACTAATTAACTATCGAGTACAGATACCCGCATATACGAATACCATTATACTCGCCTCTGCATCCATTAACTAATAAGTAGTCTAAATATTCGTTTATTTTATATGTGGGTACCCATTAAACTACTCGCCCCGTGTCCATATCATATTTTATCTATAGTTATTCACGGGGTACAAATTTCTTCTCCATCCCCACTTCCTCGTCTCAATGGCATAATCAAATTCCTTAAAACCTCTCTTATAAATCCAACATTTAACTCACTCATAATTAATATAGGATTTAATCACTCACACTTGAACTCGATAAATATAATAAGATGTCAATGCTTATGCATAATAAGTCTAGCTTAGGATGAAATCAAATGACAAATACTTTCACATTTGGTGCAAAATATAGCCTAGAAGGATTACTTAAAAAGGAAAGGTTGTTCATGATATTTCAAATATAGTAATCATAACAATTTTAATACATTATAATATTTGCAATATATTAACAATGAATAATTTATTCAATATGGTTGATTACGATGATTTGAAAATTATTGTCGAAGATGGAATATCTAGTGGAAATAGTGACAGTTGAATGCGAAGAAAGTATTGAGAGATATGTTGAATAACCCGTGTGTTTCAACTACACAACATAAGTTCTTTATATTGACTATGAGTATTAAAAAAACATAATGGCATGAATACTTACTGACATGAATACTTACAAACACGAATACTTACAGACTATCTACTTTATTTACATACTAATATAATATTTTAACACTCCCCCTCAAGCTGTAGCATATAAATCAAATGCATCCAGCTTGTTACATATATAACTAATTCTAGGACCTCGCAATTACTTTGTAAAAATATTTGTCAACTGATCATTGGAATTGACAAAGCTAGTGATGATATCGTTCGATTCGATCTTTTCTCTAACAAAATGAAAGTCTATCTCAATATGTTTGGTTCTTTCATGAAAAACAAGATTTGAGGCAATGTGCAATGCAACTTCATTATCACATATGAATGTCATTGGGCTGGCCTCTTCAAATTGAAGTTCTTTCAGTAACTATTTCAACCAGATGAGTTCACATGTTATTAGTGTCATGGCTCTATATTACGCCTCAACGCTAGATCTTGCAACAACATTTTGTTTCTTGCTCTTCCAAGATATTAAATTTCCTCCGACAAGTACACAATACCTGAAAGTGGATCGTCTATCAATGGATGAGCCCGCCCGATCGGCATGTGAGTAACCAACTATCTGAGTATGTCATCTATCTTCATAAATTAGACATTTTCCGTGTGTACTTTTGATTTATTTAAGAATCCGGATTACAACATCCATATGTTCTTAGCAAGGAGAATTTAAGAACTGGCTTACCACACTGAAAGCGAAGGAAATGTCAGGAGAGGTGACTGTGAGATAGTTTAATTTTCCAACCAATCTCTTATATCTTCCTGAATCTGATAGAGGCTCCCCCTTATTAGGTAGGAGTTTGACATTTGGATCCATATGATTATCAACTGGCTTGGCATTTAATAGACCTGTTTCTTCAAGAATATCCATATCATGTTTTCTTTGTGAAATTACAAGGCCATCCTTGGATTGGGCTACCTCAATATCCAAAAAATAATGGAGTTTACCGAGGTCTTTAGTCTGAAACTGATTTGAAAGATCTTGTTTTAACTAGAGTATTCCTTGCTGATCACTACCAGTTATAACAATGTCATCCACATAAACAATAAGATAGATGCACCCTTGGGCTTAGTGACGATAAAATACAGAGTGATCGGCTTCACTACGAATCATACCAAATTCTTGTACTACCGAGCTTAATCTGCCAATCCAAGCTCTAGGAGACTGTTTAAGACTATAAAGTGACCTATGTAGCCGACAAACCATGTGGAAGACTCCCCCTGAGCAATAAATCCTGGTGGTTGCTCCATAAAAACTTCCTCTTCAAGATCACCGTGCAAAAAGGCATTTTTAGTGTCAAGTTGATGGAGTGACCAATTTCAAATTGTTGCAATGAAGAAAAACAGTCTGACAGATGCTATTTTGGCAATAGGTGAGAAAGTATCGTTGTAATCCAACCCAAAAATCGGAGTATATCCCTTGGCCACCAAGCAAGCCTTAAATCGATCAATCTTACCATCAGGACCAACCTTTACCATATAGAGCCAATGAAAACCTACTAAAGACTTCCCATGAGGTAAAGGGACCATCTCCCAAGTACCACTGCTTTGTAGAGCACACATCTATCAAGCATTGCTTGCCTCCACCCAGGGTGACATAATGCATCACTTGGAGTTTTAGGAATAGAAACAGAAGACAAATAAGACAAGCAAGTGTAATGCAAACGAGAAAGACGATAATAACACAAATCAATATAATGAGGAGATGAATTATGTGTTGTGCAAATATCCTTACGAAGAGCAATGGGAAGGTCATGTTCAAGTGGCAGGGTTGGATCCGGTGGTGGCGTTGGAAGATAGTCTGTAATGGGAACAAGAACAGGTACAATGGAGGGCGGGCGACGACGATGATATGTTTGTAGTGGTTGTGGAGGTTGGGGGGCAAACTCGACAGGTTCAGTCGGAATAAGAGTGAGTGGGATAGGGATAACTACCTGAGGAGGTTCAGTATAAATGTCCTGATAGGGCTCAGTAGCTATATGGGTCGGTTCAAAATATGGTACAGACTCGAAAAAGGTGACATCATATGACGTAACGTATCGGTGTAGTGTAGGAGAATAACAATGATAGCCCTTTTGAGACCGATGATATTCGAGAAAGACACACTTGAGTGATCGAGATGATAGTTTGTCCAGACCAGGAGATAAATTGTGAATAAAACATGTGGACCCAAAGACACGAGGAGGTAGTAGGTGAAGAGGGGTATGGGGAAAGAGGATCGTATGAGGGATATTGTCATCAAGGACAGAAGGCGGCATACGATTGATAAGGTAGCATACCATTAAGATTGCATCCCCCCCAAAACGGAACAAAACATTACCATGGAGAAGTAAGGTTCAGGTGGTTTCAATGAGATGCCGATTTTTGCGTTTGGCTACCCCATTCTGTTGGGGTGTATGAGGACATGACGTTTGGTGAAGAATACCATTGAAAGCCATAAAATTTTGAAATTGATGGGACAAATATTCCCGAGCATTATCACTTCTTAAAGTACGAATAGAAACACCAAATTGAGTTTTAATTTCTTGATAAAATTGCTCAAAAATGGAAAATAGTTCAGATCTATTTTTGATTATAAAATAACCACGTACAAAGAGAGTAATCATCAATAAAAGTAACAAAATACTTGGACTCTAAAGTAGACACAATACGAGAAGGACCCCAAACATCAGAATGAACTAAAGCAAAGGGGAGCAAAACTCTTTTATTGACTCGATCAGGAAAATGATTACGAGTGTGTTTCCCTAATTGACACGACTCACAATGTAAAGTGGACAATTTAGACAAATTAAACACTAGTTTTTGAAGTTTGGTAAGGCTTGGGTGTCCTAGCTGAGCATGGATAGTATGAGGGGAATCTGTGGCAGAGCAAGTCGTGGATGATAGAGAAAGGTAATAGAGGTCTTAAGACTCACATCCGATGCCAATCTTCCATCCCGAACTCCGGTCTTGCAGAGTAACATTATTATTAGTGAAAGTAATAATACAATCAAGGGATTGAGTCAATCGACTAACTGAAAGTAAATTAAAAGGACATCCAGGTACATAGAGAACAGATGCAACTGAACTGAAAGGGAAAACTTGGACAGTGCCAACCCCTTAAGATCGAGTTTCAGAGCCGTTGGCAGAAGTTATAGTAGGTATAAACCCAGATGTAGAGAGACAAGAAATGAGACCTTTATTACCAGTTACATGATCAGATGCAGAATCTAGAACCTAAGGGCCGAGAGAAGATGAGTGAGAGAGGTAAACATATGAGTTACCAGTGTGTGACACTGACGTAAGAGAACTAGAGTTCGGATGACTCTGAACCCATCGGAGGAAATCTTCATAATTTGCTGGGAAGCCCTATGGAGATGGTGTAGTCTGAATAGTGGCAGAAGGATTAAGCTGCGTTGCATTTATCGAAGGCAAAGGCTTACCATGCAACTTCCAACAACGATCAATAGTGTGTCCAAGCCGATTACAATGCTCACATTTGGCACGAGGCTTAGAATTGGATTGTCCTCCACGAGAGGGACTCTGGTTATGTTCCAGAGATGCAAGGGCAACAGTGGCACCCGGAGCAGAAGTAATTGAGTGCTCAACTGGAAGTTTTATTGGTACTCGAAGGAGGATCTCTGAGGTAGTAGACATATTCGGAACAATAACAGACCCCAAAATTTGATCACGAGTTGCAGAGTATTCTTGGGGTAGGCCATAAAGTGCAAGGAGCATGAAGAAGGTGTTGCGTTGATCCAGCTCCTTCTTTTGTTCAACTGGATTACTTACAGCAGGAGGGAGAAGCCCATTAAAATCATGAAGTGCACTATGAACGGTACCAATATATGAAGAAATAGAGTCATCTATCATCTTCAGAGTAATGATATTCAGCAAGCGATGACAAACTCCATAGAGACATTGAATGTCGTTAGTATAAATTGTCTTTGCTTGACTCCAAACAGATTCACACGTGAGAGGTGGACGGAAAATCGGTTTAACATCTGAATGAAGTGTAGAATTAATGACACTAAACAGTTGAACATCTATTTGTTTCCATTTTGATGTTTCAGTCAAAACCACCTTTTTAGGATTTTGAGTGAGATGATCCTCGTAACCTTGACTAAGCATCCATAGTTTGATGTTGGTGGCCCAACTGTCGTAATTTAATCCATTCAATTTTTCGACAGAGAGAAGAGAAGTAATGTAGTTGGTGAAGATGCTTTTTGTTTCAGACTGAGACGTCATGGTCGGTAAAGAGTGCTAGAAAACGCGTCTGAACCGGGAAAACAGTGGCTGTTTGAACTAGAACTTGTATATCCGTGACTCGAAACTGAAAACTGAGGGCAGATATGGAATCAGAAGGCTGAGGCGAGTGCCACTAAAGAAGCGGCGCTGTGAACGGCTGTCGGACGCACCGTCACGCGTCGCGTTGCAGGCGGCGCGTGTGGGCGCATGGATGGCTTTTTGACGACGCACGTGGAGGGGTGGGCCGATCTAGGGTGTATGACGTTGCTGGAGTGGTCGTTCGTCGAAAAAAGTTGCGGCGGCAGTGACAACAGTGATGGCAAAGCGTGGACGGATGGACAAAAAATTGAGGAAATAGCGTAGCAAAGACGAGGAGGGGAAAACCAGAGTTGAGAACACGATTTGCCGGAGAAAAAAATTCACCGAATATAGTGGATCCACTGGGTAGTTGACGATTAAGGTTGTCTCTCAACAGGCTCTGGATGTCATGTTGAATGCGAAGAAATTATTAAGAGACATGTTGAATAACCTGTGTGTTTCAACTACACAACGGAAGTTCTTTATATAGACTATGAGTATTAAACGAACATAATGGCAAGAATACTTATAAACAGGAATACTTATAGACTATCTATTTTATTTACATTCTAATATAATATTTTAACACTGACAATTATGCATTCATCGCATCAGAATGTTATGAGTCAATCTATGAGCCTCGATCACCTAAACAACCTAATCCACCATCACATTGTTCTTTAGGTTTAGTGGTTATAAAATCTTCATAAGTAAAGTAGATATGAGAATGGAGAGGATTCTAACGCAACTCTGACCAACAATCAAGGCAAAATTTTGGAAATTATTTCTATGGGCATTGAAACTATTGCAATTAGTTTTTTTTTTATTTTTAAAATATAACTTAATGAAGAAACGAGAGAGAGAGAGAGAGAGAGAGAGAGAGAGAGAGAGAGAGAGAGAGAGAGAGAGAGAGATGAAAAATAATATTTTAAATGTTATTCAAGAGATCCCGAATTTTGAAAGACAAAATTTGTTACAAGTGATTGAATTATTGAAATCTAAACCGAATACTAACTTGTGTTCTTTAAGATGTCACCAAACACTATAAGAATTTCGAACATTATGGAGAGTCAATTCCATGGTTAACTGGCTAAAAGTGCAAGTAATTCAAGATTACTAACCTAAATTATGCCAATAAGTCAAGTGACAACCTTGATTTTTTAAGTAATAAAATAGTTGCAAATATTGGTGATATAGATCCCCACCAATCACTTTTTACTAGCAAACATTATTGTGGTTAAGGCTACCAATTAACTTAAGATTCTTTTATAGAAAATTATAAACCTCTTTCTCACAGTTTTGACTGCCAAAAAGGAAAGTTTTCAAAATTTAAAAAACATCATACTACATATCACGGAAAGTTTTCTTTTTAGGCCATATA
>JBBPBP010009779.1:75559711-75578735 GCA_037974735.1 Cicer chorassanicum
TAAATTAATGATAACTTTTCATACATTTAATGTTAACCTTTTTTTTTTTTAAATTAATGATAACTTTTCATATTTTAAAATAAATTAATAGTAATAATAAAGGTAGATTTAGAAGAAAAATAATATATCTAATGACTTGTAGAAAGACTTATATTTAGAGAAAAGAAATTGATGCTTATAAAAACGGAGGAAGAAAGCACATTTCAAAAAATTTGTTTGCACCCTATGTTAAAAACACAACTATGTCTAAAAATTAAAAAAATTTCAAACCTATTCAAAACGAAAAATCGTTCAGTAGAATATAGTTAAAATGAAAAGAAAAAAAATCATAGACAACGATAATTTTAATCAATTTTTTGGTTCATCACATAACACCCTTGTATCGCAAACAATATGATGGCTGCGTTTGCATATTAGAACAAGACAAATTGTTTTATTTTTTATATTCTTGATTCAATGATCCAAACCTTGTAACCTTTTACACCTTCACGATAGTCTAGAAAGATCCCTTTCTTAGACATGGGATCAAGTTTTCCTTCGTTAACATGTATGTATGTAGGCACGGCAACCAAAAATTATCAGATTCTCATAACTTGGTGCTCTACCCTTCCATATTTCTTCAAGTATTTTGAAAATTATGGCTGCAGATGGTGACCTATTGAACAAATAACAAGCGGCGTGTACTACCTCTCCCCAAAATATTTTGTCAAGTTTAGTATTGGGCAACATACACCTGACTTTCTGCAAAATGGTCTTATTCATCCTTTCAGTTAGACCATTTTGTTGGGGTGTTAGCTCATTGTTTTATCTCTGGCTATCCCCGTATCTTTGCAAAACTCAGTAAACTCGTTACTTAGATATTCCAGACCATTATTTATTCTTAGGACCTTGATCTGCTTCTCTGTTTGTTTCTCCACCAGTGACTTTCATTGCCTGAAACTTTTTAAAGCTTGATTCTTGTGATTCAGTAAGTGTTTCCACACATTTCTTGACAAATCAATAAAGGTTATAAAGAATGTGGCTCATTCAAGTGAATGGACTCTACCAGGTCCCTATATATCTGAATGAACATAGTCTAATATGGCCTTTGTGGTGTGTGTACTATTATCGAATTTTTCCCTTTTCTATTTACCATAAAGACAAAACTCACATAATTCTAACTTCTCAAAGTTTCCACTTCCAATCAAACCCTGCTTATATAATTCCTCCATACCCCTTTCACTAACATGAGCTAGTCTACAATGCCACATTTTTGTAGAAATTTCATTTGTGACAGAAATTAAGCTAGCAGAGTTAGTGATAGTTTTACCTTGCAATTTATATAATCCACTGCTTTTGATTCCTTGAAGAATTTGGGAAGTGCCTTTGTAAACTTTGAGTATTCCTCTTTCAGCCTTTATAGTGAAACCAACCTGGTCCAGCATACCAAAAGAAATCAAATTTCTCTTGAGTTCAGGTACATGCCTCACATTAGAGAGAATTTTGGTTGAGCCGTCACCAAATTTGATCTTCACAGTTCCAACTCCAGCAACCTTGTAGGCCATGTTGTTTCCCATCAGAAGTTTCCCAGCATCAGTTTATTGTAAGTATCAAACCATTCTAGATTGGGTGTCATGTGGAAAGTGCACCCAAAATCCATAATCCATTCATCACAACATGGTTCTTCAGTTAAAGATAACACATCACTACTTTCATATCCATCAGCAACTACAGCAACATCATTCTCATCTTTGTAATTTCCATGATATTGTTTATTCCTTTAAAGGCAATCTCTATGAAAATGCCCTTTCGTATGATAATGAAAACAAGTCTTCTTTGTCTTGAATTTTGAATTCTCCATGTTCTTGCTTTTACCATTTTTACCCTTCAGCTTTTCCTCGAGCAAATAACCCTTCAACATCACTAATTTCCCCTTTTATATCAATAATTTTCTTCTTCATTTCTCTTTCATTTAGAGTCACCTTAACTTCCTCTAGAGTAAGAGTTTTTCTCCCAAACATTATTGTGTCCACAAGATTTTCAAATGAGGGTGGAAGTGAACATAGTAATATGATTGCTTGATTTCCTTCACTTATTTCAACATCAATGCTTTTTAAATCAAGAAAAATCTTTGTGAATAAAGAAACATGTTCTTTAATGGACATACATTCCTCCATCTTCATTTAGTGAAAACTCTTCTTCAAATAAAGTGTGTTTGTTAAATACTTAGTCATGTAGAGACTCTCAAGCTTTAACCAAACACCAACAACAGTGTCTTGAGTTGCCACTTCTCTGAGAGCATCATCTCCCATGGAAAGAATGATGGTGTTGTGTGTCTTGCTCTCCATATCTTTCTTCTCCTTTTCAGACAATGTTGCTGGCATTTTCAAAATGTCCAACAATGCATCTTGCAATCCTTGATGAACCAACAAGGCTTTTATCTTGATTCTCCATAGCCCAAAATTGTTATTACCAGTGAACTTCTCAATATCGAATTTTGCTCCACTCATTGTTGAGGAGAAAAATAACCTTCTTCTTGAAACAGGCTCTTGATACCATTTTGTTATGAATTCAACCCAAAAACTTGAATGTAAATGCATAATTGAAATTAAAAGATTAAAAATGAAAAAGATACAAGAATTATCGAGGTTCAGAGCAACAATCTCCTACATCCTCACTAACAGTTGTTTTATATTTCTCTATCCATAACCAAGTAGAGTACAATGTTTTCCAGCTCCCAGAATTCTTTGTTTTATGCTCACTTGAACTCTCCCTAATTGATCTAGAAAATCTCTCACTATCATTAGCATTGTTGTTAACAAGCTACAAGCCATGCCTTATATAGCTATCCCTTCCCTCCAATTAGTTATAACCATAACTAACAAAACAGAAATTGAGGCAAAACATAATAAAAGCTATCACATTAGCTTAATACAAAGTTTTTAGACTTTCACTAACTATTCAAGCACAATTATGGTCCACTAGACTTCACATATAGGACCCAAGGGGGTGTTAGAGTAGATAGTGTGATTTTATATCATCCAAAAAAAATAGATTATAGCAATAGTAGCAAATGGAAACAAAGGAATAAATCTATTTCTTTTCGTGTTATATATATTTCCCAGTCTACATGTCAATACAAGATAGTGGCACAGGCACATTAAAGTCTCTAAATTTCAATTTACTCTAAAATGTGACATAAATAACTACCAAGTAATAATTCATTTGTAAAATCAACATGTTGTGGCTGCAAAGAACAAGTTACAAAGCTGTTGGAGAGATCATTCACCCTTTGATGACCACCTTTCTACACTTTTGTGTGTGTGCAACATTACTAGGTGCATGCAGGCAAGCTCCATGTACAAAAAAGAAAAGCTCGCCCAAAGGAACATTGATTGGAGTGATGAACAACATACCAAATTTTAGAAGTAGCATGGCAATGGCTCCAACTGAATTCAACATAAGTTTTTAGTCTGATCTTGGTCTATTTGGACCATTTTTGTTGCTGCTATATAATGGTAATTGCCACCTTGATCCATGTTTTCTTTTCCCATAACACCGCCAATATAGAATGAAGAAAGATAGTATTACACCAAGTGGGATACCCCATCTGCAATTTCAATAAAAAAAAAGGATCATATATCAATCAATATCAAGTGTCCATAAAATCTTGTTATTTTCATAACTGAGTAAGTATTAAATAGTGGTCATTGATTGTTGAAAATGTAATGCAGGTTGGTTTAGAGTCAGTCCAAGGATAAGGCAAACTAAAGTACTTGCCTTAGACCCCACCAACAAAAAATTATTTAACATTAGTTTCTATAAACCAAATAGTCTACACATGTTGACAAAAATAATGTTGTCAAATTGCAGTATAGCGGCGCTATAGCATAGGGGGATTAGAACAAATCACTATTGTTATGTGATAGCTATTTAATACAAAATGTTGTTAAAAAGCAGTACTATAGCACACTATTGTGCAGCAAAATTTTAACAAACTATTATTTACAGCTATCAGCGATTAACGCCACAAAATCCCAACTTAAAGTACAATATAAAAACGGTTGAATTACCTGTCAAGATCGAGGACTGGGCTATAAACAAGAGTTTCCCAAGATGCAACTATAAAATGCCAAACTGGGTTATTGTAAAGTGACTCTGCTGACCAAAACAACCTTGTGTAGGTTTCCAGAAATATAAAAAGTAACCACCCTCCAATTTCAATCAAAATGAACTTTATAATAAAACGGCCGATCACTACCGTGACCAGGGAAAACGTCACCAACCAATTGAAAAGCCTGTGGTTGTACTCCTTTATAAATAGAGACTTGGACTTTCCCGACATCTGCATACTCATTTGTTACATTAAGGCATGTTAGCATATGAAACAGTGGCAAATCAAGGAATATTATTAACTAGAATAATAATTCAATAAAGGAGTAATGTAAAGTTATATCCCACGAGACTAGGGTAAAAAAATAACATAAAACATGGTTACTATGCCAGACCTTTTTCATGTGTCCCTTGTAGTTTGCTTTTGAAGGTCCAACACAATCATGATGAAAAGTACGATTGCATTTCTCGATACCTGCATTAAATTTTGCCATCGAAGGAAGCCGGAGAACTTGAAGCTGATCCATTGTGTCCTCACATTTGGTGTACAGTGCTTCGCAAAGCTTCAAAGATTTATATTCATTTTGTAAAATGACATTCTTATATACCTGCATAATTATCCGTAAGTAAATATAATTTCTTTTCCATAGTAAATATAAGGTTGAAATCATCATATGCAAATTCAAAGACCAAAATAGAGCACAATGCAAAGAACCATATATCATCCAATCAAAGGATATTAAGCATCTTGGTTTAATCTAGACATAACTTTTAAATTATCAGTAAAATCTAGTTACAAACACATTGATGCTTTGCAGCTTTGCTGATTCATATATTCTTCATAGGTCAAGCTTCTCTTTTGCTGACACACAATGCAAAAGACTAACAAACACAGGACATTTTGCTATTTATTAACACATTCATTTATTTTTGTGAAGAACCAGAATAGTTTAAAACCAAAACTATACAGACATATTTGATAAGAGAAAATCATTCATTCTACCAAGTCCAACTAAATACTTTATTTTATCAGCTAATTAAATTCCCAATAAGCCAGTTTTATTTTGCAAGCTTCCATTATTATACTATAAAAATATTCAAACATTACCTTATCTACTTCTTCATCCAGTTGCATGACTGATTTCTTAGCATGGTGACGGCCAAAATGTTGCTGATCAAATGCTTGCATGGCCTCACCTCTAGCCCTATCATGGGACGCTCGTAGAGATCCTTCTGAAAGCGGTAGAGTCAAGATCGCCATCCTTTCACTGTATAACTTACGACATCTTTCAAGAATATCCTTTTTGAAAATCTCCACAAGAGAACCTGTTGACGGAATCTCTCCCTTGTTCAAGGCTTCAAGTATCTAAATATGAAAAATAAAAACTAAAGTTGTTTCATGGAGATATACAAGATAAATTCTCGCAATTCTAAAAGCCTTATCTTATTCTATACTTGCGCAATTAGTATCCCGATATGAAAACATTTGAGATGACAAAGGATTAAAATTGACAGAGAAAATAATTTGTTTGATCTGAGTAGCTTCTCTGGAAAATCATTACCGGTAGATGATTATTTTTAATTAAGAAAAAGTTATTTTTATCATGGTTAACAAACACAACAATTTCAGTTTTCTTAAAAATCTCTAAAAAACTCATCTCTAAATTATTGAATACTAAAATCATTTTTTATAATATGTAACAAATGGGTCCTAAAAATAGGGGAATACACGAGTCAATAGTATGCACATAGAGAAGAATGAGGACAACAATACATTAATATACTGGCTGGCACGGTCACAAGTCACTATGCCATATTTCATGGACAAAAAGTGAAGCAACAATGAGATTCGGCAATATCTTCTGCTACTTGAATGATTTGTTGATCCTGATTCTATTCTACAATGGCTTTGAGATAAAGTAAATAAAAAATCCTCCATAGAAGTCTTTCATAGACTATTACTAAAAGAAACAACATGAAAAAAAGAAGTTAGGAGCTTTGTTTAATATTGAACTACAATTACTTTTATGCTTTCCATTATCTTGAACATGAAAAACTAAGTACCTGCTTCAGGAAGGAAACAAACTTTTATGCTTTCCGTTGTTGTTTTAATTTCCGTTACCTTGTTGCCTCTCACCGAAAATGCATTTCACACAATCATCAGAACCCAACAATTCACTAGCCCTTCGATTGGTCACGCCAAATTCACCACCAAATAAACGCTTATAACTAATTTGATTTGTTGTCATTGAAGCCAAACAAATCAACTTCCCAGCTTCCTTCAAATCCAAACCCATGTTACCAACGTTAATTCTTGCATCCTTAAAAGGAACCAAACACTTATCCCTAGCGAAACCAACACATTTCTCCTTCGCCGCAGTGAAACACTCCTCCATCTCGCGCACTTCACAAACCTCTCGTTCCTTCAGATCGGAGAGTTTAGGAGCCGACAGAATCTTCCACCATGGAGGCTTGCAGTTGCTGGAAGCGTTGATAGCGCAACCAATCCTTGCCCCTTCCTCGCATTGCTGAACTATCTTACGCTCGCAGGCTATGAATGAAGTAGCCCAAGCTTGTGAGTCTTTGAAGGCTAGAACGTATGGACCCGCCGATGGATCGTCGGAAGGACTCGCCGATGGATCGTCGGAAGGACTCGCCGGTAACGGTCCTCTGAGTAAGGGAATTGGACGGTCGAATTTGATAACGGTTGATGAAGGTGAGTAGTCTTCTTCGTATTTGGTGGATTCTGATGCATCCATTCTTGTTATTAGGGTTTCAAAGGTTTTGGGTTAATTGATAGAATAACTCAACAAATTAGTGCGGCCTATATGCATGCATATTTCGATCAATTTACTTTTGTCATAGTATTTGTATCCATTGTGTGGTTTATGCAATTAACTGAACGTCTTTATATTACCTTAAATTTTGTGACTATATTTGCAGATTAATCCATTTCGTTTTTAACGATATTGAATTTCTATTTGTATCTTGAATGAATATCATTTTTTTGTTGTCAAAAATAAAATATTGGTATATTTTTTATCATCATAAATATAAAATATTAATGTTACAATATTACAAAATAGTATTAAATAAATAGCATAATTGAAAGAAAAAAAAATCACATTTGCATTAAAACATAAAAGAACTATTAGTTTTGAGATAATTTTAAAAAAAGTAATTAATTATGAGATTAATAAAGTATATTTTAATTATTTTATCTATATTAATAATCTTATATCAAAATATTCGTAAAAATAAAAAATCTTATATTAAAATACTTTCATATGCGTTCTATTATTTTCTGACGAGTTTATCCACTATTTTTTTGTTAAGAAAATTTAACACATTAATATTTTATATATTTGAAATTTATATAAGATTTTTGGATATAATAACTTTACAATAAAAAATTATATTAACTATAAATACATTTTTTATATTAAACTATAAAAACATTATTCTTACATGTGTCGTGCATCTATAGAGACATTAGTTATCAATTAATATGAATATGACAAAAATTTCAAAATTATAATATGAAAAAATTAGTTAAATTTTGTTTATATTTCATTCTATAAAATATACAAGCTAATTGACATCTGGTTAGAGTGAAACGCTCGATCTTCTCTAGACAACCTCTTCTCCTTTTTCATATTGGACGTTACATTTGTGTAGGGTTTTCTCCCTCTTGTTTTCTAGAGATCTTTCTCCTTCTTCATGGAGGTAGTCTCCATTTCTATTGGGATATGTTTCTGTTTCTCCATCCTTGCAACTCATCACTTCACAATTGGTCCACAAGTCATGCTAATTTACCTCCTCTTTTTTTATCTTTTTGAAATTAAGAAATAACTTTATGCTAACCAATTTTGAATGATCTCAAAAGAAAGGATGAGTTGGGGGGAGTTTTACGTGTTGATGTTAATGTTTGTGTCAAAGAGTCATTTTACTAAAATTAAAATTGGCCTAAAATATTAAATTAACTGAATTTTTGTACATTAAAGTAATGCTCATCCGTCTCTCTGATTTTGCTTTCTCATTTTCAAATACACTATCAAAAACTAAGATCCGATGATGTGTTTTATATTATCTAAAACTAGAATCCGATAAAAATTCAAAAAATTTATGAGTTGAATAAGCATTCCCATACATTAAATAACCAAGATGGAAGGAACTTTTTCCACCTCCAAATCACATCTTAAAAAATATAATTTCTATATGGTCTAAATTTGTACTACCAAATAAATAAAAATACAGTTTTTGTTTTGTCTAAATGTGTACTTCTAAAATCATGTGTGAATTTTTTACGATTTCTTTATCTTTTGGACAGATCCTTAATTTAGTCTCGAAAGATCTTTAAAGCATCAAACTAATCCACGATATATCAATGACATCAAAATAATCCATTGATAAAGATTTTTGAATTATTGAACTACAACGATTTGACTGCAATAAGTAGTAACTTCTGAAAAAAAAAGCTGAAAGAAAAAAGTATCACTCAATTGACTGAATAAAATGTAACAATTTTTGATGACCAATTCATGTTCCGAAATGGGTGTTTACTTCTGATATTTCTTTTTGGATTGTTTGTGTCATTTACATCATATTAACAATATTATTCACAAGCTTTATTTCAATATAACAACAGAATCCCTCTAACTATGAAGAAAAAAAAATTCATGTACAAAATGAACAGGTTACATGATCGTGTCTTGTTCTCCACTAGTGTCATTTCTTCTTCCCAAGAACCAGGCTACACCTGAGCTGATTGTTTGAGAGCACTCCGCAAACATGTAAAGACAAAACAAGCACAGCCCTGCATTAACAAAATGTCAGTCATACTCTAAAAGCATTATGAGCATTGAATTCAGACAACTGAACATGGAAACAACTAAAATAGTACAGCTCGCATCCCATTGGTGGATGATAAATAGGACAGGCTTTACCTTCAACCCATGGTAATCCAGTCATAAACATGAAGGATCCATTTTACATAATTCATCTTTTTCTTAACTAATGTGGATGTCTACAGTTATTAGAGATTGTCCAAACCAAACAGGTAACATTGTGTAATGTTATTGATGACATCCTTTGCACCCTCAACATCATTTAAGATACTCATCAATTACACGGTTTTGTCTTCTCTAAAGTGAATAATTTAGCAAAGAGAAAAAATCAAGGGTTGATATACATCAGACTCTCATCATTAGTTATACATGTACGTGTGTATCAACTATTGATTTATTCATCAATAACTGTTATTGCTCACTTTACACTCCAAAGCGAGTTGGTCACTTTAAAAGAGTCACAACTTAACTACACCAATAATGGGTCAGATACAAGACACCTTAAATATTCATATGAATAAAGTTTGTCAATACTAGATATGCTATGAAAGTGATACAGTAGCAAACTATTTCTGTTTTTTCAATAAAAGAAAATGCAGATTGAATAATAAACAAACAAATATTTCTACTCAAAGTAAAGAGTTAAAATTAGATCGAATTTCTATTATAAAACCTTTCCCCTATCAATTATAAGTGAGAATTAATTTTATTAGGTGTCTAGTTTACTTTTTCAAAATGTCCAATATTATGAAACTAGAAAGCCAGAGCAGCACTGTCATAAAAACAAAGAAATGAAACACAAGGGTTCTCACCACTCCTATTGATCAGGAGCTTCTCTTTTTAAATTATTATTTTCAAATATTGTAGGGAGAACTCTAGATATCTCATGGCCTGGATACAGGGACTAACCTATTCATTAAGTAACAATTGTCCTAATTGAATAGTGATTATTAATTGTTAGATTATAATTAAACAATGGTAGTGCATAAAAAGGGAAAGTAGAAAGGTACGAACCAGCATAGGCAATAGTAATACCAAAAGCAAGTCTTCCAAGAGCAGATAATGCATAGAGGCAAAGAATGACCTGTGATAATTTGTGGATGAGATTGATGTTACAATTGAGAAAAATGAAGAGATGAAAGAGTAAATACCTTAAAAAAGAGTCTCTTGTCATGGCCAGTAGCTGCAACCCTCAAAACAGACTCAGCGGCACCGACAGTGTTAGCCAAACAAGCAACAATGGTATTAGCTGTATCCTGAGAAATTTGCCACTCAAGTGGATCGACGGGAACTCTGAAATAGAAATTGAAATTGAAATTGAAATTGAAATGAATGAAACCCTAAAAAAGAAAAAAGAAAAAAGAAAATAAAAATGATTGGTACTTACTGGACGTTCATTTGGCGGAAGAGAAGACCGAGAATGGCGAGGGAACAGAGAAGAACAATGAAGACATCGGAGAAAAGAGAAACAATAGCGGAATTCTTGAAAGCGCAGTGATAGTAAACGAGTGTGCCGCAAACTAATGCTATTATTGATTTTCCAATTTCAGCACTTCCACTTGGAATTGGAATTATTCTTTTTCTTTCCACAACAACAACTTCGCTATTATTATTATTATTATTGTTCATATTTCAAATCTCAATTACTCTCTCACAACTCTTTTCACTTCTTCTTAGGGTTTACACTTATTATCTATGCTCACAACTTCTTGGTGTTGTTCTTATCGAGGAACATCAGAATTATAAAATAAATAATATTGCCGTTTCTTCTACCGCTCCGAAACTCAAACAGGCCGCTCTCATTATTCATTAATATAGAGATCATATAATCTTATGGTTGGTGTAAAGCTGTGAGTTAGTACATAGAAATTTTTAAAATAATTTAACTTTTATTTTAGAATTTAGATCTTCTAAAATAATTAATGTGTAAAGTGAGAAGAATAAAATTGTTATTTTAATAATTTTATGATTAATTATAATAAATTTATAATTTTTTTTTATACTATTCACTTTATTCTTTAAAGTAAATTGTTTACTTTAGATAAATCTGATCCTTCATTTTATTATAGCTAACTTAAATGTCGTGAAAAATTATATTATTATATCTCAATTATAAGAAGAAAAATTAAAAAACATCAATATCAATATTTTTTAAATATTTTTATAAGTGTGAGAAATTAAATACATCGATTAATATTTAAAAAACAAACATTATGAGAATAAAAAAATTATTTAAACAATAAATACATCTTAAAAATCAAAGAAATATCCTATAAATAAAACAAAAATTTATTTTCAATTCTTTTTGGTACAAATTATTTCAAGTTAAAATTAAACTGCCTGTTTTAATCAAGTACTAGTAGTTGCAAATAAACTTCATTTACTATGGAAATTGTTCTTGTCACAGTGTCTGAACTCTGAATGAGACTATTCCAATCCCAATGCACTTGTAATAATCTTTAGCAATACTTTTAATTTCATGTGGGGTTAATACCAAAAAATTATGCATTACAACTAACATTTTCAGAGAACAGAAGTCTATTAAGACTTATTAAGACTCGGCAAGGTTGAAATTTTATACAATAGGAAAATAAATTAAAAAGAAAAGTCAATATATGGTTTAGTCAATAAAGAAAAGTCAATATATGGTACTCCCTTCGTCCTACCCCATTGCAAACAATATTGTCATAAATGACTTATTTACTTTCGGTGCATACTTTTTAATTATACTTTTTAATTAATACTAACATCACCTTTAATGTAATGTCTTTTATTATGTATTTATAATATTAATAATATATTAATATTTAATAAAGATAAAATAAATAATATTTTTTTCTATTTATATGATTTGTTTAATATATATAGAAAATGATCCAATAATTCATCTTGACCAACAAATTGTTCAAAACAAGAGCAACAATGTGTATCCATCCTTTGAACATTCTTCTTGGGCACACTACTTAAGACCTGTTCATTCCTCATTGACCACGTCATTGAAGCCAACTACCAACTTAATAATAATAATAACAACAATAATAATAATAATAATAATAATAATAATAATAATAAACACTTGCTAATCTTTGTTTTCAAAAAGTGAAACGAAGATGTGTGTTACGAGTCATAGCTCCTACCGCTATTTTTAAGAGAATGAGATCCTATTAATTCAAAGTTCAATAAGAAACAATTTATTCTTAACTGAAATTAAGAAAATCATCTTCTAACTGAAGTAGGTCCAAGATGGTATTGGATAATACACTTTATCATTGATAGTTTATGAGACTTAAAAATAAACATACGAGTAGGCATTATATCACAAGTCTAAGAAGCAACAAGAAATATCTTTGACACTTTTTGTTATACCCAGAATTATACAACAAAAAACAACCTAGAAACTCACAAATATGACAGAAAAATAATACATTTGATATAGCAGAAAAGGCTTTCATTGTCATACTCATACATAATCCACAATTCTTCCCTAGACATCCTAACCAAGGAGCCGTGGTTCGATACCGGCATTTGCTTCAGCATCAATTACCATTCATAGCAGAAAGAACTAAAGATTGCAATTAGCAAGGGAATAGAATGGGACATGGATCCCTCTCTAACCTACTATTTGATAAATCAAGTTTTTTCATCTTTTCTTCACACCAAAACAGTTGTTCTCTTGTCATCCTTGTCATTCTCAGAACCCTTGATATGATTTTCACGTCGATCAGGCCAAGCAATAATTGAATGTCCTCGTGCTTTTGGGGCCACGAATTTTTTCTCCAACCCTTCTTCCTTCTTCGCAGTTCCTTCAGTTTCACCACTTTCTGCATTTAGATGAAAATTATGTAAGACTCGCATTTTAATCATATAATAATTGATCATCCAAGATGTCAGGCGGCTAATAAAAATAATAAACTAGCGAAACTGCTGGCGTCATCTATAGCAGCAGAGAAGTCAACAGAATTTTCTAAAGATGTAGTAAAGATCGCGAGTTGGATCGAAAGGTCGTACGAGTTTACAAACCTCGACCTTAGTTACGTGTTGCATTGCAAGCAGGATCGAAGGAGGCGCTGCCAGTGGTCAAGATTGCGAGTTGGAGGGTGGGATCATAGGATCGTAAGGGTTGGCTCACCCATTTCGCACAATCTTGCTGAAACAGGTCTTTTTTATTTTTTTGAAAAAAAACTGTCTTCTAAAACACGTAAAAAACCATAAGCACTGTTCCCTCACCCTCCTCCCTGCACCATTCTCTCCTCCTTGCGATGACATTCACTTGTCTCCCCAGTTCTCTTTCGCGCAGCCAGCAACTTCCCCCGTGTTCTTGCTCTTCTGTTTCTCGGTATTTCAGTTACTAATGAATTTAGCCTTTTGATTTACTTTATGAACATAATACTTGGTTGTTATGAGCTTATAGATTGATGGTTATGAATTTTTAATTAACTTAGTTTAATGTTGTGATTGAGGTTATTATGCTTATGTGGGTGTCTATACATATATAAGTACAATTTTTCCTTTCGGTAGGATCCTACAGTCATGTTACGAGCTTTCAAGAGTAGAATTTACCCTCCAAAGTCCAAAGTCGGATCACAAGGTAAAAGATAAGAATTTACCTTCTCAAGAGTAGACTGAACCTGTTGTAGAGGAGTTGCAAGCTGATTCTGATTTCCAAACAGGTTGCTAACGCCACTTGACTTTTTCTTGTCCCTTTTCAGGAAAAGGTGGAAAGTAAGGATAGAGTTTTCGATTATCCTGATAAGATCTGGAGCAAGAACTCTCATATCTGAATCATCAGTTAATTCATGATCTGAACCTGAATCGATTCATTGACTTGAGCAATTAGTCATATATAAACATTAATGCAGAATTACATTCAGTGTCAAAAAAAATGTTTCGTACTATTAACTTTAGCAACATCCATATGTTTTTAGTAGAGCCGACATGTCCATGTCCGTATTGTGTGAGGTGTTTGTGTCAAAGTTAGCGCTTCATAGATAACAACCCAATTAGTATAGATGATTTACGGAAAACTCACCTCGTATATTAGGGACCTGAAGCAGTTTAGGCAAAGTATTCCTTGTGCGAGCATAAATTTCAGGTCGAAGGCCCTGCTCGAAAGGTTCATTTTCAATAAACCTTTGCAATAGAACCTGGAACTGTTGAAACTCCTGCGCACTACGGTTGTAACACGTGGGATTTTCATGTTGCCAAGATATCTTATAACTCATATGAGAGTATTGACAATGAAGAGCCTCCCAAGTCAAGCAAATTTGACCAACATAAGCCGTTTCAATATCCTGGTAGGGATTGTTCTCGGGATGTTGAAGATGTTCAGTCTCATCATCAGGCTCTTCAAATCTTTTCAAAGAAAGACAACGAAGGGGAGAAGCCAGCTTCTTTGATGTAGATCGTGGAGATGGAGATGGAGATGGAGTTGAAGTGTTCTGAGAACCTACAAGGGTGAATATGTTTCATATTTCAAGGTTTAACAATTGTATATGAGAGATAATAGAAATAGCAAATTTAGTTAGCAACTTCATTTTCATATGGTAAAAGATAATATATCTTGATTACAATCTCTATATCACCAAATATAAAACCTTTTGATACATTTAATAATATAACAAAATCTTCATTTTTACTGAGATCATTTCATTCTAGAAGATCGGATTAGGCACATTCAAACTGCGGAACCTAATTCCCATAACTTCAATTCAATTTGGGATGACAAATTACAACTCTCCTAACCTCGAAGTTAATAAACCGAACTGAATCCAGGCAGGCTGCTCAATCTGAGCTCGCAGAATGGCAGCTCCCATTTAAGCACCGTGGAACTCGTGTAGCAGGAATAATAATAATAACAATAATAATTGAAACTCTAATGTGAATCAAACTCCAATTGATAAGATACCATGACACTTACAAGATCTTTCCATCAGTTTCCTTTTTTTTCTCCAGAAAAGTAAATTTTGTCAAGCATCCAATATTGGTCTAATCACAAGTCATACACTCCCACGGGGATAGCAAATACCAAAATGAACCAAAAGCAAAAACATAAATAAACATTCCCAACCATCGCTAGTATCTAAATAAGAGGTAGATGAAAAATGATTTCATCATTACCAATATCAAAAGCAACAGTGAAAAAACTACCTTTTCCAATTTCACTAAGATGTTGCACGCTCATCCGATCAAAGAATAGCATTCTTTCACAGTACTTTTCAAAAACAGCGTCAAAACCTCGCCACCATTGCTGACCTTCTGCCTCCACATCCCTCCATTCATTTGAGACCGTCTCACCCTCATCCTCTTCATCCTCCCCTTCCTCCAGACATGAATCTTCTTCAGGAATCAACACCATAAAACTGTTTCTTCTCAATTCCTTCAGCCTCCTCTTTACCTCATTCGTAATAAAATCATCGTCATCCTCAGCATCACCGGCAGAATCTGCATTTTCTGATTTACACTGCTCAGGACCACCACTATTAGGCTTCAGTTCCTCAGGCTCCAACACTGCCTTCTCTGCCAAATCTTTTTTTATGTCTGCTTTCTGAGATTTTCTAAATTTTTTTATCTTCAAAAAATCCATACTTTACCACCTCACCTTTCAAAAACAAACTATCCTAATTCCTAAACTCAACCCAATACTTTAAACTTTTTCGATCAAATCTACAATCACATCAAAACAGAAAGAGAATAAGTAACAGTACTAATTAATAATATACCAAACTAATACTAATAGTACCACTCACCAAACAAACAAACAATGAGTTTTGTTTTTCAAATATTATATAAAAGAAAAACAAATTTAAATAGAAGAAAATAACATTTTACTTGTTCTAAGGCCTAAAAAAAGCCAATGAAAAAGCAACTTCTATAACAAGACACTAGTGATTAGTGTGATTTAATGGTGAAATTAGCACATTCATACCTTCATGATAAAACATCCCTTTCCAATTACATAGATCACGAGAATGACATTTCCAAAACAAGGAAAAAATGTGCCAAAAAAAACTTCAAAAGTTTCATTTTTTTCAAGCCTATTAATAGAAAGGTGCTGAAAGGAAAGTAATCTCACAAGAATGAACACCTCCAAAAATGAAAGACAATGGATTCTTTAGTTTCTCTTTATTACCTTTGACATAAAACATAGAAAGATCAGATTTTGCATGCACAATCTTTTCCAACATTGAAGTTCTGAAGAGGACTTAATCTACAACAACAGTATCAAACAGTAGTTATTAAAAAAAAAGGATCAAAAGCTAGTAAAAGCAAAAATGCAATGAAAAAATAAAAATAAAAAATGGAAAGAAAACAAAAAGAAAGAAAGCAATTTTGAAGTGAATAAGACAGAAGATTGTTGTACTGACCAAAGAAAAAGAGATGAATGTGACATATGAGGAAAGGCATAAATTAGCAGAACACAAAGAGGAAAAGAGCAGAATTTGCAAAGAGAAGTGAAAACCCTAGGAGAGTGAGTGAGTGAGTGAGTGAGTGAGTGGTGAGTGAAATTAGAAAATGGAAATTAAAAAAATGCAATAAATGTGAAAGAGAGAGAGGACTCAGTGATTTGTTTGAAATCTCATTTCCCAAAAAAATAAAAGTAATTAAACTGACACAGAATAATATACATAAAAAAAAATGTAGTAGTAAATGGGTTTTTTAGCTTTAATGTATTAAATGAATGGGATGGGAAAGGAACACGAGAAAGGCTATAAAGAAACAGAAACAGTAGAAGAAGACAGTGTCATCGTACACGGAATATTGTCAGAAAGCCGCGCAAATATTGCTTTTGATTTCTGTTTCTTAAACACACACAAATTTTGTTTTCCCCCTCTTAATCTTCTTACTCCCTCCTCATTAATTATACATTACTATTTCAATTTCCCTCAACTTAAAAAATATAATTTATATTATATTAAAAAAGAAAAGTTGTGAGTTATTTTATAAAAATATCATTATTCAAAGTAAATTAAAATAATTAAAAAATAGTAAAATATAAAAATATTAAAACATTATTGGTATTATTTTTTATTGATATTATTAAACAACATATAATCTAAATAAATATATTTTAATAAAATGATATATGATATAATATAATATAATATAATATAATATAATATAATATAATACGGAGGGAGTACATTATGTGACTTTAGAGAGTAATAGAAGTAATATTTATCAACTATTTCAAAAAATCAGTAAACTTCATTGCTGTAAATCATTTTATACAAATTATTAATAGGATGATAAAAATAATATTTTTACTTGATTATTAGAGGATCTAAAATTGGTTTGTTAGCCGATATAAATAAGTTAACAAGCAGATAAAGAGGTAAATGATTTGATTCTAGTGCTTAGTATTAAAAAGTTCTCTTAACCTTTGTTTGAATATTTATCTTTTATTAAATATTTGTTTTATTTTTTTATTGTTAGTTTTTTTACAAGAACTCTTTTAAGCAGCTTTATGATCGCTGTCATGAGTTATTGAGATCTAATTTTAAATTAATTATAAAATTAAGTGTGCAATTTTAACAAAAATATAAAGAAGAATTTTGATAAATATTATTCATTTTAAAAAAATTATATATGTTTCAAAACATGCTATTATTTTTGAAATACAAGACTATTATTGAATTAAAATAATATTTTTAGGTGATTGTGAAAAGGAATGAAATTATATAAATTATATAAATCAAATAAATATAATTATAAATAAATAAAAATAAAGTACCAAAACTAATAAATAATCAAAATTATATTTAATATGTTTGGATACATTTGAATTCGTGCGTTTAGGAGCGGTCTCGCTTCAACTCAAAGCTACAAATTGGGAAATTAATTTCTCTTGATGTATACATCTTCCCTCATTAACCATAATTCTCTAATAAATTTGACCTTTTTTTTTTTTTGCAATGGTCAATGTTTCAACTCCTTCTTATTGTTGTCATAGGAAGATTGTGTGTATCTTGCTTTGATTTTGCTCTGTTTTTTCCTATTTCAGAAAAGCCTAGTAACTGTTTGATAAAATGTCTCTGAAGAGGTAAACATAAATTTTGTATGTATGAAGAAAGTGGTGTACACATACACATATATATATATACCTTAACATCTAAACCCAAATCAAGTCACTTGAGGATGAATTTTGTTCTTTACAACACATCTCTTGATCACACATTGATTATCCTTTCGCCTCTATTGGATATTTGTTTTTGATCTGTTATATGTAGAGTTTTTGTTGACCTTTTTGCATCACCAGATTTGTTGGTCATTGTTGATTATTTTATAGTTATTTCATGTTGAAAAATTACAGAAGAAAAAATATGATTTATTAGGATTAAATTGCTATTGCTAAACTTTTGAAGTTTTGAAGATTGTGGAAGATTAGATGCATTTTTTAAACTTCTATTGTTAATTTATTCTATGTAGTGATCTTATTATGGTCAAAGAGAGTGTGGAATGAGTTTGACACCAAAGCACTTTAATAAGTTGTTGAAAAGGCAATGGATTTGAAAATGAGCCTAAAAAATATATATCAAGTATTTGGTTATTGATGTATGTGATTTTGTTAATGTTGGCTTAGACTATTTTAATTTTAGTGCTCAATTGGTTGGTTATTGATGTATTGGTGTTTTAATAAGAGTTGTTTTGATGGTGTAGTATTGGTGTTTTCGTAGCAAAGACAGTGTAACAGACGATGTAATAATTACGCTCTAACTTTTGTACGTTTTTTTTTACGCAAACTTTTGTATGTCATATTTTTATTTTGTTAGCATTTTATTAATATATTTGGCCTTTTAAAAAGTAACACTATTTTTTAATGGTGCATTAAAACAACTTAACGTTTTCATGATGTAATATGATAAATTAATTACGAATTGCTTATTATTCTGAAAGTTGAATTAATTGGGGGAACAATGTAAGTAAAATATTTTAAGAAAAATCTAACATTTTAATAAAGCATTTGACAAGAAATTGGATGATGTTGGTTGATATTGGTTGATATTTATTCATAACAAATAAGTCAACTTTTTTAATGCTATGACTTTTTATGATTTGAGTTAGCACTTTTTTTAAATAAATAAACT
>JBBPBP010009779.1:75585503-75620339 GCA_037974735.1 Cicer chorassanicum
CTTTTAATATGTCTCTTACTATTTTAGAGATAAAAATGTTAAAACAAATTATAATACACTATACAAAATTTATTATAAAAACTATATAAGAGATAAATATTTTTCACTTATGTATAAAATTGAAAATTTTTGTTTGAAATTTGAGCAAGAACAAAATATGACGATCGCAAAATTTAGAATACAACAATTATATTCTTTAAATTGTTATAATAGTTATTCCTTTATGTATTTTTTTTTCATGATTTAATTAGATAGTTTTGAAGATTACTTCAATCATTTATATCAATCACATTTAAATTTAGGTTTAATTGCAGTTTTAGTCCCATTATTTATACTGATTCACGAAATTGATCCCCCTATTTTAAAAGTTAACAGTTTTGGTCCCCTCATATTTTTAAATTAAAAAATGACGATTTGATATATTTTAAATGACGTGACATACAATTCTATGATATAAAATCATCTAGATTCATTAATTATTCATATGTCATTAATTAAATTAAAAATACGAAAAAAATTCGAAGTTGAAAGTTAAGTTTTTACGACATTTTATTCCAATTTCATAGGTGTTAATCGCTCTACATAATCGTATCATATGTCATGTTATTTAAAACATCTCACGTCATCATTTTTTAGCAAAAAAATCAGAGGGAGATACCAAAACTGTCGACTTTTAAAATAGGGGGACCAATTTCGTGAATGAGTATAAATAGGGGGATTAAAAGTGCAATTAAGCCTTAAATTTATTCCCAAACTTTGTAATTAAATTTGTTTTCTACATTATTTGAATATTGTCTACCTTGGTACAAATCATTCTCACACAAAGCACCTGCATAATTCATATAAGGGCACGTGTATCTTCCTAGTTGAAGAATAAACCAAAAACTTCGATGCTATTTCTGGTATATTTAACATTTGAAGAAAAAAATAGAATCTGTATCTCGTTGATGCTATGCATTTGGGATTTAGTTTTGGACCATGTCTGCTGTTATGGAAACTTTACACTGTTGTTGATAAAAAATTGCTACTTCAAAGAATGCTTTTTTTTAAAAAAAAAAAACTTTTACCAAACACCTCTACAATGGTCAAACAAACTTATAAGTTAATCAAATAAGTCAGCATATTGATGTTACAACAAAAGTTTTTATTTACAGCACAAGGAGAGAGTCTGTTATAGTTGATGTTCAAAGCACAAATAATAGCTTATTGGTGTTTTAGTTTTTTTGTACGGATAAATGATTCATTAAGCAACTGCTACAGAAAGGACAATCTTCAATCTAAATAGTATCAGCATAAGATAAAGCATATCCAGCTACTAATGAATTGAGAGATTAATAAATAAAAGTTATTGAATATTTCACTGATTAAAAACTTGTAGTTTATCAAAGCTTACCTAATAATTTCCATAAATTTGACCCTTTCTGGTTGTTGTACAGTAGTCTTTTCGATTTCCTCACGTACTTCTCAACAATTACCTTCCTAAAACTGCCCCAAAAAAATCTTAAACAATTTTGTACAAACTTACTTTTCTCATACAACCTAAGACTACTTTGAAAGAATAAAATAAAAAATGTTGAAAAAAATGACTGAAAATTCTACAGAGAGTAGTAGTATGTATGGATGAATATTCCCATTTAAGAACTTGGGGGTGGCAAAGGTGTCTTTACTTCACTCAGTATATACATAATTGATGAGCCTCAATCATCATAATCATCTCCCCGACCAAATGCACCAAGATCCTCTTTCATTTTCATACTTGAACACTGAACTAATCGCACCAATGCCTGAACCACCTCTGACGCAGGTGGCCGAAATTCGGGCTCAGACTAATAGAAAGAAGAAGAAAAAAACATATTAATTAGTATGTAAATGAATACTTAGAGAAATCTTAATTAACAAATATATATATATATATAGTGTAAGTCACCTGAACACAAAGAGCGATGATATCAGCAAATCGAAAGAGTGATTTAGGAGGGTAAAGTCCTCGCAAGGCAGGGTCCACCATTTTTTCCACAGCAATTATGTCATGAAGTTGTGGGGTAGCCCAACGAACAAGACATTGTTCTGCTTTTGGCTTTGAACTGAAGATAGATAAGGAACAAACAAGGCTTAATCTCAAACATCAAACATGGAATGGAATATATTATTGCAAGCAAAATAAAACACCTTACCTGTCTAGAGGCTTTCGACCTGTCAAAAGTTCCAGCATTACTACACCAAAACTGTATACATCACTCTTCAAAGTATAGGCTGATGGTTTTGTGCATTCTGGTGCATTGTATCCTGCCCCAAGATTTTGGCTTGTACGCTGGGTGCATCAAAACCATACAAACCACTGTTACTATTTTCATAAGGAAACTAACAAACATTGAATAAACTAAATACTCAGAATTGATGACTTAGGATTCTGCTGTTTGTCATTTAGACTTTAGGATGCTGTGTGTTTATGTTATAAGAATAGGATAATGTTAGTTGTGCCTACAAATAAGGAATTAATTTTGAATTGAACATCACTTCGTATGTCTCTATTTTCTACACAGTAAATAATGAGGAAAAGAAAATATCCCTTTTAGAGAAACAGTAAGCATTTTTGGAGAATAATTGCAGTTAAGAAATACCCCACTTGGTAAATTTATACACCTTAATTAAAATGCTATCTCACAAAGACAATTTATAGAAGAAACTTTCAAAAACTAGAAATCAATCAAATTCCATGTAAGGACTCTGGATTTATAACAGACCAAATTTCTTATTTGTTTTAAAGTATACAAGGAGAAGGCTAAATTTGAGTCATCCCCAGTGAAAATGGGAACATCAATCTCCAACAACGGTCTAAATCAATATTTTCATGATGTCTTATGGATGAGCCTGTTGAATGAGCTATTTAAGGGCACTTTTGACTGTCTAAATTACCCAAAGGGACAGAGTTCAAATTGTCATTGGGGAATTTATCGCCTAATACCTAAATAAATAATAACTAAGTTTTGATTTCATTATGTCAAAAGCTTAAGGAGAGTTGATAAAGTGCCTAAAGAGCTCTAACACAGTTGATGGCTTAGGATTCTGTTTTTATCATCAAGGCTTTATGATGTTGCGTATTTGTTTATAACATTAAGATAAAAATTTAAATTTTGATAACTATCCTCCAAATCCTATAAAAAAAATAAGGGATTAATAGTGATTTTAGTCCCTGCAATATGAGACCAATCTAGTTTTAGTCCCTGTAAAATTATTTTTTTAGATTTCATCCCTATCATTTCATATTTCTTCACTTTTAGTCCTTAGTCACAATGATCCATCAAAGCACCATGATGTGGCATACAAAGTCAGCGTTTTTAATGACGTGGCATTTGAGTCACCATCTATTTAGTAAATTAATTAAATATAAACATTAATAATTATCAAATTGGTCATATATTGCAGGATGAAAAGCACTATTAACCCAAAAATAAGACTATCCTCTACATCCTATCCTCTTTCTTGGCTAAATATTTTCTTTTAATTAAAAAAAAAACGCATGCAATATAATTGGCAGAAAACAAACTTTCCAACGCATTTATCCTTCTCCTTTCTAAGAATGTTAAAAGAACATGTTATAATTCAGTTAGTTTGGAAGACAAACACAAGAAAAACCTGGTGGAAGGATGCCAAACCATAGTCTGAGAGACGGGGATTCAAATCTGTGTCAAGCAAAATATTGGCAGATTTGATATTCTTGTGAACTAATGGAGGAGAACAAATTTCATGTAGGTACCTGCATATATAGATTATGATTATAAAAAATGGTTCTGATAATATTTAAATGCAATAACTGTAAACTAAAGACAGATAGTCAGAATTTAAATAGAAAATGCCCTAAAAGAGGAACGTAGTACTACTTAGGAAGAATTCTGCATGTAACACTGCTTTAAGTGGATCACTGTTATGGTACTTACATTAACAAAAGAGATGCATATTCAGATGCAGGATTAGGTTATGCATAATGTCATAAAAGCTATATCAAAATTTAAGTATTATATGCTAGATGTAGACTAACTCAACAGCCCGAGCAGTTCCCAATGCAATTCTGATTCTGGTGTTCCAAGTTAGTGGTTTGCTGAAGTCATCCGATAAATGTAAAAAGTCGTGGAGAGAACCATTTCTGAAATAATCATATACTAACATGTGCTCCTGTTCTGAACAATGACCAACAAGCTCAGCAATATTTGGATGACGAAGTTTGCTGATGCTTGATACAATCTTAGAGAATTCCTCGGGAGGACCCCCATCAAAAAGTGAAGGGTTGATTTTTTTAACAGCCAATACCTGATTTAACAAAAAATATTGTATGGCTTAGGTTTCCCCTCAGTTCAGAAGTAATTAGTTTTATTTTTTAATTTAATTGCAGCCAATATTGTTCTAAAGTCATGCTTGACCCAATAATTGTTGAATTTTAGATTAGACAATTGTAGCTGCAAGCCTGCTAGTCAGACATGAACCTAGGTATCATATTTGCATTTTCACGGGAAAGAAGTCTGGTTCTTTGGTGCTGTTTATTTGCATTTTCATGCTCATAACAGAAGAAAGTACCTTTCCATCAGCATATTTGGCACGATAAACACGTCCAATGGATCCTTCACCAAGAAGTCGGCCTGAAGCAAAGTTAGCAGTACCTATCTGCAACTCTCCCAGTGAAAAAGGATTACAACGTAATGATGTGCTTCTTCTAGAATTTAGACGCTTTGCAAACTCACTGTCATTAAAGGATTGCACACAATCAGAAACTGATGACCTAACACTAGTCGATGGACTTTTTTGTAAAGCCCTTATGTCAACTGAAGTGGAATCCGTACACTTAAATCCTGTCACCAATATAACATCTGAAATCAGTTATTGTATAATGTCAACTCCATTTTATCTCTAGCAAGTCTCAATCATTAAGTAATTACAATCTACCATGCAATAATATAAAGAATTTCTACTCATAAATCAGTCAACTTCCACCATTATCAGTACATAAACTAGTGTGAAGATGGTCAGCCATTGAACGTTGTGAATTCGAAGAAAAGGGTGGCATGCGTGTCTATGAGAGAAGAAGAAGAGATATACAAGGAGCAGTGAAGGATAAGCAATGTAGGGGGGTAAGGAGTGGAGGTATTGATTGGGGGAGAGAAGGAACACTATAACAGACTGGACAGGCAATATATGATCAGGGGAGGATACCAGGAAATTTGGAATATAATGTCTGGCTTTTGGAGTTGGACTGCTCATTGCCACTCTTCACTGTTCTTTCTTTTTTCCCTTTTTGCTTTCCTATCTTTATTACTCAGTGCTTCTAATCTCCAGAGGATTAACATCTATTGTCAAGAGCTGAGCTCCCATTGTGGGATAAATAATACTCTGAATTTCAGTTCCTATCGAGAGATAGTATCAATACAAGTCATGATGAAAAGAAGGGGAACATTTAAATCTAAATTAAACTGTCCTTCCTAAAAAACAATGAAAACATAAAAGAAAATCAAATTTGCATCCAACATAAATAAATACAGTTGGTTTATTATTAATCACACTGTCAAAAGCAGCAATCCTCTACGAATTTTGGTCTTTAAGAAATCAGATTTCTTGTGGTGATGATTCACTTTGGCGTATCAATTCCATGGGAATTTTGACTCCCCGTCTCTCTTCTACACCACCTTTCATTTTATTTCTTCTCTGCTCTTGTTCTTTACAGTCTGTTATTGAATTGTGCAAGGAAATTCAACCTAAGATAATAACATAAGACTACTCCTCTAGTCGGTAGTCGTCAGGATGTTCATTTTACACTCTAGTCTCCAATTACAAAATGGCAACCAGTGTTAAAGAGTTCCCACTTTAGAGGTGTCCAAAGAAGAGACGGGCTATTTTGGATCCAGTGTAGGTGTCTTTACCTTACATTTGCATGATGCTAATTCTACAGCTCAAATTAATGACGTCTAGTCACAGGCAACAACTCTGTGAATAGGTCCCCTTTTACACTATAGTTATATTTTTCAATAATGATCAAGATTTTAAATTAAACTACGCAGCTACAATATGGCTGCAACTTCAAAATTTTAAAGTCTTCTAGAGGATCATATTCCTCGTTATATACATATAGCAAAGTTTTTAAAAATTTCAACACAAAACATATGAAAAATATGAAGTCATGAATAAACAGAAAGTATTATGAAATCTGTGAATGAAAAAAACCACCTTTGTTTTCTGTGGTGGTATAAGGAAATGGATCCTTAGATAACTCCTGAGATGCAAGGGGCGTAAAAGATCTGTGCTGGCTACGCCTCTCTTCCTCACTAAGATGTGAAGAACGTGCAGAGGACCTTCTTTTAGAAAGAGAAACAACAATTATGATTATGGCCAGCACAACAATAACTATGCCTGCTACAATCACTCCAATTATAACAGGTTTTCCAGATTTTCCAGATTTTTCAGATTCTCCATTCTTTTTCTCGGAATGCTTGATATGAGGTGTACCGGGGGGAGGAGGTGGTGCTCGCCCAGTTGACCAAGAGTTTCCTCCAGTTCTTTGTAATTAACAATAAAAATTAGAGAAATAACCCAAGTACGACATCCTTCAAACAAATAAGTATGATAAAGTACTTACTTCAAGTTATTTATATCCTTTAACTCCTCGGGAACCCAACCAGTAAATTTGTTGTTCTCAACATTCCTGTTAAAAATCATACGTTTAAATGGTCCCATTATTTTTCCCAAAAATTTAGTCCCTCATTTTTTAAATTGGTTTTTTGGTCTCGATTAACTAATTCTAGAGATCTTTTTTGTCTCCACATTTTTTTGATGATGAGACACTCTCATTAATAACGTGACATTTAGAATTAGATGATATTTGTAACTTGGATAAATATTTTTCATATCATTATTGAAAGTGCGGTTTAAGTTATATAACTAACAATCAATTACAACCATTAGATTATTATTAGAGATATTTTACTTTTACCATAACTACCTCTAAAGTTATGTCCATAGATGGTTGTGATGCATCAATAGTGTGAACAAATATTTACTGACAGTGCATTAAAATTATACTCAAATCATAATCATAATTAGTTTTTTATGCTCCGCCCCTTGGATAAACAAATCCAACTCACTATCTAATTTCACGTTTATCGATTAGTATTTAATTTATATACATTATCAGTGTAAAAAGTTTTTAGTTCTTACCGTGTCAATCAATCACATTTATTAGATTATTAAAGATGTTTGACTTTTACAATTAGAGAGTCATTTTCATGAATGATTGTGATATGCTAATAGTGTAAAACTTTTTACACCGATAGTGCATAACAATTAAATTGACTCATCATCAAGTTAAAATATTTGTCTATATCAAAATAAGTCATAAATTGACCAATTAACTTTGACATTTCACTTATTCATTATGAAAGATCTTGTTTTTCTTTTATGCAAAAAATGGATTTGAATTAATGAATAACCAAACAGTCATATATAACAATGATTTATAGATAATATATATGGACATCTAGATGATGCAGAACATATTATTTAGGTACTACCGCTGCACCGCAAGTCTAAAGAGTCAAATATATTGAAAATTTCATAAAGGAGGGAGTGGGAGGGATGGAAAATCATTCTAAGGTGGGTAAAGATGAACTTACACATCATCAAGTGGAAGGTTGGCAAGGACATTTATTGAACCAGAGAATTGATTGTTTTGCAGATGTCTGTACAAGGACAAAAAGAAGTTAACATGCAGTTGTCAGCTATGGTATGTGTTCCTAAACAGTGATAGTGATTCATTTCTTACATCTTCTTGAGGTTTCTGAGTGATTTTAAACTCTGAGGCAGGTTTCCTGATAGTGAATTGAATGAAACATCCCTATATTGTAATTCAATGATTAACAGTCAATGAACCAGGTTATTAACAATAGGTTCTCCCTTAACACCAATCAAATACCAAAATCAGCAGTACAGTGAAAGTACAGATCATGATATTAAATGCTTGCCAAAAGTATGGTTACACTTAACAATTGTTTGAGTTTAGTGAGGCTCCCAAACATATCGCCCAGCTGGTTATTGAGCCGATTATGTGCAAGATTTCTGCACGCATAACATGTTGAGAAATGAAGAAAAAAATCTAAGAAAATTATGAAAACAAAAATATAGAAATGAACTTTGCTTACAGAGAGTTGAGTTCTTTCATCTGAGAAATGGAATACGGTATACTTCCACTGAATTCGTTCTTAGAAAGATCTCTGCATTATCAGATAACAAAATTATTGGCGACAACTGTGTGTATGTATGTATGTATGACACCAATCAAATGCAATTACATTACCTAGAAGAAATTTTGACTATAGCAGATTAGATTTTTCATCTCAATTTAAAATAAAGGAGATGAATCCAAACATCTTTGACCAAGAATGTAAGGAAACAATTATGGATAGTAATGTAAAACAGATATTCAAAATTGACAGTTGAAGACATATTGAATATTTGATATCTACCTTATCATGTCAAAGAGAAAAAAATCTCAAATTCACAATAACTCCTAAACAAGACTAATATATTGGAATAAAAAATCAATTGCTCATTAAGGAAAGGCAGTAACATATATTTATGGAAATAAATATAAATAGTTGTTATTTGTGAGTAGTAATTAATAAGGTTACTTACATGTCACGAGCATTTGGAGGGAGTTGATATGGTATATCACCCTTGAGGTTGTTGTTGCTCAAATCACTGTACTATGGAAAAATGAATGCATGACATTTAATTGAAGTGATGTTGTGCATTGTGAATGAAAAATAAAAGAGGTTTGTATTCGAATATATGGGCCTCACAAGTAAGTAACTGATGTTAAGCTTGCTAATTGGTAGCCCATTGATCCAGTAAGTCCCAGGTTAGATAAATTTCTGTAAAAAACCATACATGCCACAATCAATTAGGACCAAAATGACTTTTTTTTTTGTTTTCTAGTAATTCAAAATTCGGTCGGGAGGTAAATAAATTTCGGTCAAAAATTGTTTGAGCCATAATTTAAACTCAGATTCTCCCGAACAATTGATAGTTCATAAATAAATAAATAAATAAAAGACAATGTATATGTTAATATTAATGAATTACATTTCTGTGACAGATGAGGATGAACATTTGATTCCTTTCCATGAGTCGCCACAAGGATCACCGCCGCTTGATTTCCAACCAGAGAGTTTGGAGGGAGAATTCAAGCTGGTATACATAACATTAAGGGCTGAAACTGAAAAGTGAATGCAATGCGATGCAAATTATTATTATAAAATCATTTAGAAGTTGAAATTGAAGGGGAATTAGGAATTAGGAATTAGGAAAGCAAGGTACCATCTTGGGAGGAAGTTTTGCAAAGAACTGTGGTGGTTGAGACCGCAATTAGAAAAGCAATCCACAACCATGAAGGCACATTATGGTTGTGGTGCATCTTCTTCTTCTTATTCTTCTTCGATGCAATAAATTATTATGTAAGAAAGCAATTAACTATAATGCGTGCGTTTGGAATGAATTGAGTACAACAAGTCAACAACATTGAAATGGAAATGGAAATTGAAATTGAAAGAAAGGATTTGTTTGGTTGTTTTTGTGTTTGGCTAAATTTAGGAGGGAAAGGGAAAAACGGATATTTGTATTTGCCTGACAGCGATATACTACCGATGTAATATAAGGCTCCCACTCTTTTGCGGAGCAGCTATATTCATTTTTTTAAATATTTATGTATCTCTATTTTATTTTTATTCTTTTATTATTTCAATTTCCCTTTTAATATATAATATTTATTCTAATTATAAGATGATGTTGAGTACAATTTTAATATTAGCTTATGTATTGAGTTAAATAGTTAATTTCAGTGTTTCTCAGCACATTCCGTTGTTTTGGTGTGGTGTAGCGTCTGACTGCGACGACGTGGTCCGCGCCAGCGTGAAACAAAATTTCGGCGATATTTTGCTATCCCGACATAGTTAATCTCAATGTTTTTCAGAGAGATCCCACTATTATTTCTTTTTTCTTTATTTTGTTGCTTCAACCTTCACCTAAGAAAAAGAGGAAGAAGAAGATGCTAATGAAGATGAAGCTTATCTTTGATTTCTATATTAGAACATGCATTTGAGTTTTAATATTTAATTATATATTACTATGTGTTAAAGACTTCCATATGTGTTATCTTTATTTCCTTGACTTTTGTTAGTATTTCAAGAGTAAGACTTATTAAAGTGAGATGTTCGTGTCATTTAAAAGTTAAAAAACTTAGATAATGTGTGTTATTTGAAAGCAATAAACAATATTTTTGTAGTTTTTATGGATGTCATGAAAGTAAATAAATTTATTTTGAATATCATATTATTACTCAAAGTTGACTATTTAATTTTATTAACACTTAAAAATCTCACATTTGAGAAATTCTCTCCAACTTTATTATGGAAGTCCTACATTGGAAAAGCAACATTTAAACCATTTTTTCTCTTGTATAAAAAGTGTACCACCAAACATTCTACCCTATACTTCCACACCTGGACCTGCCACCTCCAATCAACGTGAAATTACTTTATTCCCCTTTTAACCATCTATAAAACCTTCAATTTTTTCACCCTCTCATTTTTTTCAACCCTCTTTCGAAACTTTTGAAAAATTACCTTAAACCTTCGAACCTTTGAAAATCTTCAAATCAAAAGTAAGTGACATTCGAAACTTTCATAGTTCTAAAACAAAAAATTTCCAGATTTTCGAAAGTTTCGAACAATTCAAAACTTTCGAAATAGAACATTTCCAGAGTTTCGAAAGTTTCAAGCAATCTGAAACTTTCGAAACATAATTTTTTCCAAAAATTTGGAAACTTTCAAAAGTTTTGAAATGCAAATTTCCAGAAATTTTGAAAGTTCTGAAATGCAAATTTCTAGAATTTTCGAAACTTTCGAAATGGAGAAACGCATAATTTTCAAAACTTTTTAACAATTCAAAAATTTTGTAATTCTTTTTTAATTATTGATATAACAATTATGTTAACTAAATTTTGCAATGCATAGAACCAGAGAAGCATTCGAAGAAATTATTCGTACTATTGCTAGAGGCGTTGTGGGAGGTAGTAGGGGCGATAGAGAAGATAAAGTTCCACCTACAGCATCACATAGACGAAGAAATGAAGCAAACTGTCCACCTCGTCAGCATTGTCGTAGACGTGGTGTTAGTGGTGAGGATGTTCAGGAGGATGTTCAAGACGATGTGCAGGAGGATATTCAGAAGGATGTTCATGAGCCTTGAACAGATGGATTACGAGGAATTTGAGGAGCAGTATGTTCAGGAGTCTGAAGAAGAGCAGATTCATGAGCATGAACACCATGTTGAAGAGCAACTTCAGCAGCCTGGATTCCCCGGAGGACCATTGGTGACATCTGTGTTGACACAATATGAACACCATGTGCCTCGGAGGATATGGGAAGGAGAGGTATACTTTAATTAATTAATTTTTTTAATTAACAATAAGTATATATTATATTTAATACATTTTTTCAATGAAATTTGGTAAATGATTTTTTTTGTTATGTTTTTTAATCACTCGTAGAATCGTGGCCCGTTGAAGGTAATCACACATGGTTTAAAGCTGAAAAAGTTTGCTGAAGTACTGGTACCAGATGTTGTACAATGTTGGACTCAAGAATCTGAGCTGATACATCTGTCTTCAGCTTACTTGACGATGATTGATGTTGGTCTGATATATGCCTTTGTAGAAAGGTGGCATAGAGAGACCAACACTAGGGGTGTACATGAGCGCGGGTCGACCCATCAATCCGATCACTCAACCCGACCCAACCCGTTGAAATCTGCGTATATTTGGTTTGGGTAATAGGTTCAACAATTTGAACCCGTCGACCCGACCCGGTAACTAGTTATAATTTTTTTTTAAATTTTGTTTGGCAGTCCAATAGGTTTCATTACACTTCTTCTTCTTCATCTTCAGATTTTCAGCAGCCATCATCTACCTTCTTCTTCTGTTCCATACGTCCACTTTCTTCTTATGTTCCATACATGCGTCCACCTTTTTTTTTCCTCCAGACTTTCTGAAGTCGTGCCGCTGCCCGCGTTCTTCTTTTGTTCTACCAGTCGCGCTGCTGCCACGTTCTTCTTTTGTTCCGTAGGTGCTCATAACTGATATTTATTTAAATGTTATATTTTGTTATAGTTTTGCATTTGTTATTTAACTGATATTTCATTATATTTCGTTATTTAACTGATATTTATTTAATTAGTTTAAATTTTTTACATTTATTAAATACAAATTTTTTGAGTTAAATACTATTTATGAGCAAAATTGATGTTTATGCAAAAGCTTATGCTGATGATTAATTTAGTTTAAATTTTTTACATATAAATCTATTAAACATTTTTTTTTAGTATTGTATTTGAAAATAATAAGTACTCTAAAAATAAACAAATGAAGAACTACTATTAAAAAATTATGGTAGCTTAGTAAACTAAAATGGTTGGTGAGTTATGTGTAATGATGAACTTGAAGTGGTTGAACTTTTTGATTATTCCCAATTGTTCTCTTCCATAATTTGAGAAACTTGTTAAGTGCTTAGACTTGAAGTTGACATTGTTTAGAATTGATGAATCATCCTTTTGAAGCAACTTCGATTTTCTCCGGACACTTTCGTTTGGGTGGAGTTTCAGTCCCATATCTACTGGACCGATGTCTTCGACAATTTGGTCGTATTCAGTGCATTCTGCGTGACGTTCCTCGGGTGCCAGATAGTATAGATTGGGAGTGACATACTAATATGAGAGCCTATATAAGGGACCTTACGGAGGCTATCTCCTCTAGCGACATTTCCTAGAGAGGTCATTGCGGACTACTATGCATGGTACGTAAATGTTTCACATCCTATGATCCTCCCTCCACTTATTGATGCTCCACCTTCCAATCCACCTACTACTGCTAATGTTGATCCGTATGAGATTGATCTTGGTTATGAACACAATAAACACAGGACGTTCTTGGTTGTGAAAACACACAATTTAACTTATTTATATAATATATGATTAGAAGATTAAATATAAATAGAGATAAGAGAAGAGATATCACATAGAGATGTATCCTAGTTCACCTAAAATGGGTTACGTCCAGTCCTCACAATTGTGAGATTTTTCACTAAGTGTTCAAAGTAAGATCGTTCTTGATTTTCACACGGCCTTTACAGATCAATCTTGACCTGTTACAATGATTACATTTCAACCTAGAAAAGATTTCCACAGGTTACCTTTCAATCTTTAGAGAGGATTTTTATACATTACCTTTTAATCATAAAAGGATTTTTACAATTTACTCAAACTATTTTCAACACAATAGTCTTGAGTTACAAAGTGATGATTTAACGAAGTTGGTAGAATCTAAGTATGCTCAACTCTTGTTTGAGTTTAGATTCTTGACAAAAGAACTCAGTAGAATGATTCTGATAATTGAATAAGAACAAGATTGAATCTTTTGCTTGTGATTGAGAAGCTTTCGAGTATTAGAGTGTAAGTGATGTATTGCTTTGCACTTGAAGCTCTACCTTATCCTTGATCTTGAGGTTCCTTTTATAGACTTTAAGAAGGCTTATGACATCTCATTTGACCGTTGAAGATGGTTCAATTGTCATGTGTCAGTTAGTGGATAAGATCTACCTTAAAGCAAGAATGTTCTTGCAAAGCAAGAACGATATTTGTTTCTGCTTTGTGGGATGCTGAGGTTTAAGCTTCTTTGACAACTATCTTAAAGTGATTCTCTTCTTTTTATCACTTGTGCAGGTTGCTCAGAGGTACAGCTGAAGTGTTCAATGAATCTGTAAAATTCGTACTTGATTCTTGCTCAAGCTTGGAGAATGATCTTGCTTGATAGATTTATGAAGCATAGCTTTTGCCCTTGTTCTTTGGAGTGATTGTTTTACTGATATGATCTTTGTATATTTCTGGTGAAATTTTGGAAACATATTGCAAATACTAGAACCAGTCTTTTCTTAAAGAATATAAACATTCTTGTTATCTTGGAACTGTGAAGAATGTTCTCCGTCTTACAGAATTCTGTCAAGAATGTTCTTCGTTTATTTGAATGAACTTGGTTCTTTTTAATATGATCTTGCTTGAAATGCTAAGTACCTATCTTTGATTAACACACTCAAAAAACACATGTTAAACAACAAATTACTTAGAATCATAATTAGAAGTCTTAATTAACTTTTTTATTATTATCATTAAAACATTAATTTGAGATTGTCTAAACACCGCATGTTCCATCATCTTCTGTACAAGTTGGTCCATCTTCAACACGAGACCGTAGAGCAACTGAGCTTCTACGTAGGGCCATACATATGGTAAATCCAGTGAGCGAAGTTCATAAAATATTAAGTGAGTTAATCTGCATGTTCCCGAAAGACGACTAGTAGATTGTATTATGTACGATTGAATATATTTTGTATTATGATTATTTTGGATAATGAATTTCTATTTTAACATTAATATTTTGTGTTATGTAAGCTATAAATAAATGATTAAAAGTTCAACTTTAACTCGATAACAAAAAAAGAAATACAATTGTTTGAAAATTTCACACATATATTCTAATCTTCATTTAATGAAATACAAGATGATTTGATAAATTTCACACATATATCCTCCATAAACTATTTTCCATGTGTTCGCACAATCACTACAAAAATCTCTCCATTTTTGTGAGGTACGTGGCAAAGGACATTCATACTTCAATTTGATATGAACAAGAAAATATTAAATATTAATTTATTTGAACAAGATAATATTAAACATTTATTGATTATTAAACAATACTATCAATCATAAATTTTACCTGTACCGAATGACTTTTATTGACGAATCCAATTGTTATTAATGAATTAACAGAAGAATTCTTTGATGGTGTTTTGTTCAAAGAATGTAATGTTCAAATTACAAGACAATGACACCAATATGACATTATATCTTGTTATCACGTAACTCATATCTGGTATAGTCATCTACTTATCTTTTCCTTGAACACCAAAACTACAAATCCTCAATGAGTTACGCACTGTTTCAACGTTGTCATAAAAAACATTGGAATAAAGATCTTGATGTATATTGATCTCTTTATCCAACTGTGTTCGAACTAAAGGTCAAGATTCTTCGGTCCAACCAAATAATGTTGCAATTGCGCGATGCCCACAATTTCCATCAGGCACAACATCTATTATATCCTCGATATATTGATGAATAAAAATAGGAAAATGTATCTTAGATGGTTGCTTTGCAGATTACTGAGATGGTTGCCTTGCAAAACGTTGTGATTATTGATTTGCAGAACGCTGAGATGGTTGCTTTGCAGATTCTTTAGAGGCATCAACATACTCCCAATATGAAGGATCACGAGGAGCATCAATTTCTTTTCTCTTTTTAGTAGCTCCCTTGGTTTTCATTTTATCAGGTGGTGGACACGTTGTTGTTGTATATGGAAATACAAGTTCACACACTTTTGCCCTGAATATCATTTGACCAACAATATCTTGTGTCGTTATACTTTCATTGTCTCCCACTCTTCTAAAAAGTCATATTCCTATAAAGATTCTTTATTCTCCAATTCATACTCTATGCTTAATTTTTTCCAAAAAACATGAATGCTATCTAGAGTTAACATTACCATATATCTGCAAATTTACCAACTCACAAGCACAGGGTAATTCATGAGTTGTTCTGATTGAGCAACCACAATTTGTTTTGTCAGTACCTACAATCTTTACCCTTTTCAATTGTTTTTCAATTTTTTTAAACACTTCCTTGATACACAATGATATAATTTTTGATAAAATAGTGAATTATACTCGTGCTCAACATCGATAATAATTTTTTGAAAAGACGATTTGATGCTACACATTTGGTTCTTCAACATCATATTCACAACATCCCAACTTTTACACAAGTCTCTATTACTAGTTTGCAACATGTGTTTCAATCTCTAATGAGCAGACTTAGCTCTACAAATAAATTAAATAACACAAATTAAAACAAATCACATAAATTACTAAATCATATTTCTATAACAAAACAAATCATAATTTAATAGTAACTGTTGAACATTGTGTTCCCTAAATGCATCACTCTATTAGTCCAAGCTAGGACAAATCTTTCTTTGTAAAGTGTCAACCATAAATCTTTAACATAATCAACAAAAAGGATAATATCAACACACACTAGCTCAAAGTGTTGCAAGTGATGATCATACTCCTCCACACTAGTCGAAAGTATAATTTTTTTCTTTCCATAAATCCATTACCTCATCTTGTCTATCATTTGTCACATATTGTTTGCATCTTGCTCCAATATTTTTTTCAATATGAAAACGACATAGCAAATTGATTGAAGTAGGAAATACAACACCAATAGCATTCATCATGGAAATATCTCTATCTGTCACAATAACTTTAGAAATTAAATTCTCAAATACGAATAACTGTCTTACCTTTTCAAATGCCCAGATGAAGTTATTTTGTCATAGACTTGAATCGAGTCAAGTTTGTATTAAAAAATAAATTACAGGGAATTTGAATTTTAAGTTCAACCAATTCTTTTCGAATCGAACTAAATCAAATTTACCCAGCTCGACTCAATTCTGAACATATACTATATTATTAATTACAAATCCACGTATGTCAAAACTATATAAAATTTGATAAGATTGATTCAACACCGGAATTGACTAATTTTACATTCTAACAAAAGTTGTGAATGGTAGTATAAATATTTTACACTTTGCAACACATGGTTTACTTCATCACTCAACTTGGTTTTGTTTGGTTTGAGTTTGTACAACGCTTACTAAGTTTTGTGAAGATGTATGCCATCGCAACTTTAGCACCTAGGCTAGAGTGACCACGAGACAGGCATACTGCACCCCCCAGAAGCAGCAAACCATTGGCTACCAACTTCCTTGATGGCCTTCTTGAAAACACACGCACCTGCGATTCGTTAGTAACTTGATCATCATGATTAATGATAGTAGGATGAGCTGAAGATATGTTGCTAGTACTAGATTCCAAGCAAGCCGGTACCTGTACACAAGGAATTGTTTGTTAGTTATAAGAGGTGCCATTATGCTACATATGGCAATTATTGGCTAGTTCTAAATTTGGAGTGAATATCAGTCACAACTTTTGCCAAGAATGATACACATAAGATGATATGACATTAAATTAAATCAATGGATTGTTCCCAAAGAAGATAGCCTGATCTTGCATGCAGGAAACAAAAAAATCCACACATCTAAATATTTTCATAGGTAGGCTATTTATGTCAAGAAAACTACAATGAAAGCATACTGATTCTCTGCACTTGAAATGAAAGAGGTTGGTACCTCTTATCAGAACAAAATACAGGTTAAATGCGTGACATATAACATAGAAAGGAAGTAATTAAAATTGAAAAGTTGGTATATATGTTAACAATTTAACAGTGTTATAACTTATAATCAGCAAATCTGCCTCAAGCAACACTCCCATAATTATATTACAGTGCATCAACATCGGAAAATTGAAAGGTTCAAACCAGAAAATACATTAAATGATGGTATGTGAAACTAATAGCGCTAACCTTCTGCATTAAATTGACTGAAGTGGTAACTGAACTGGATAAATGGCGGCTAACAGAAGAGTATCTTCTAAGCGCATTATCCATCTTGCATACATAACTCCATATGCCTTTGGAGAAAGCCAGTTTTGCCATCTCCATATTCAAACCAGCATCTTCCTGATGAAACATAGTGATCTCACAGGCATTTCTACCAGGTACTGTAATTATACAATTGCAAGTCACAAAACAGTTATTTCATAGGTAGAAATCATTCAATCATTGTTGAGAAACAATGCTATATATATATAAATTAAAAGGGAGCACAAGAATATCACTGGGTGCGATGAAGGATTTTAAACGGCATTAAACTCCAAACAAAATGCACAGAAAGACAAATAAGTTGCCAAGGTATATTAATATTTTTTAATTTAGTATGTATTTTATGAAGATATTACACATGGAGTTGAGAGATCTCAACCATTTTTATGAGGATAAAAAAATAACATTTCTATATGAAAAATTACGATTATTTTTGTTGTTTAAGAAAAAAACTGAAATAACCCAGACAATCTACCTTTTCTTATTCGCCAGCCAGATCTAAAAAGCTCAACTCGTACATATTTTCTCTGCCGTGGTGCTGAAGGATGTTCACATTCCTAACAAGGTTTGTAACCAAAGATGAAAATAAAAAATAATCAAGTAATCAGTGCTTGAAAAAGAGGTATGCATGAAGGTCATGCAATGGCTAAGAGGTTCTATCCAAAATATGTACAGAATGAGAAATCAGAATGGTTTGATGTGAAAATATTTCAGTGTCTAGTGTACAAACCCCATACAAATGAATCTCAAATTATCACAATATGGTGATAACATTGATATACTAGTGGATAGGGTTACATGCAAACAACATGGTCTTCCGAGTTCTAATCTCTAATTTCTTGACCAACAAATTTTCTAGGTAAATTCATTCCATTTTTTCCTACAAAGATTCTTCTTGTTGAATGACAGGACAAAAAGTGCAGGGGAAGAGAAAGAGGGTGGGATATGGAGCCACAACAACATCCATATGAGAAGGCAATCACGAATACATGGGGAATAACAATGTGCATTAACACTAAAAATTCTAATAGCAATTATTCATATTAATGCAACAGCATAACCGGATGTTACCTTCATATAACAGTAAAAGGTTTTATCCCTTCCCTCCCACAATTTCCAAGTTAGCACATATTCTCTAGGACTCAAAAGAGGGAACTTTTTAATTGTCTGACCAACTTCAGAACCATCAGATTCATCCACCTGCAGTTGATTGTGCTCAACCACTGTCTTATCCCACGACTTTCTGTAGTCATTGTCCATGTAGAAGTTTCTTAGCATCTCAGCCGAAATATCATTGAATACAGTCACACTCAAATATCTCAGCGGACCATCCTGCAACATCCAGAGACAAATAATATACTTTATATAATCTTCAAAAACCATTTTGTTGTCATATGTTTATATAACGCACTAAACTAAACTAGAATCCGCCAAATTTAAGATTACGCCTGCGCTTGAAGGACACCTAAGAACTGTGTGTAAACCCCCAACACTGATAAGTTGATAACTAATAATCAAAAAATGACTAGTGTAAGAAAGAGACTATCAACCTGTGAAGCATAGTGTTTTTCAATGTCAAACACTCCTCACCAGGTGTCTGGTTAAAAAAATAGTTTTGATCACCTTGGCCATGCACCAAACACCGCTGAGACACCTCTTAGACACATAACCTTAACTATAGTTTGACATTTGAAGGACACAACTCTTACAAAAAACATTCATTTTATTTTAGATATTTTTCAATGAAGTTGACTTAAAATGTAAACAAATTATACACATAACTAACATTTCAAAAATGTTATGAAAGGTCTCCAACATACTTCATTCAAAATTTTGTTCTTCACCTATTCATCCTATGCCCCTGCAAGTGTATTGTAGGAGGTGTATCAAGTGAGTATGTGAGAAGAGACAGTCCTTGATCATATGACAATACTCAAAATGTTGATATTAACTCCTCTCAACTAATTGCTCCTCAAATGGAGTACAATATACACATGTGCGTGCACTATGTATGCATGTGCACGTGCACACACATATCATGTCATGTTTTTGTGTCACTGTAAGTGCTTCATATATCAATATTACCTAAAAATTACTATTTTTCCTTAACTTGAACAAAATAGTTTGCTGATGAATATGCTGATTAGAGGACAAAGTCTGCCAGAGGATGGTTGGACTCTGCATTTGTGTCAGAGCCCAGGCCTCCCTGCACATTGTTGCAAGATAGAAAAAGGGAAAACATGGGGATGTTTCTTTCGTCATATAACAATCCAAGCTTAGTAAACTTAAGATGTCCGACGCAGAAAATTATTATGTGTGCAAGCAAATTGGTATTTTACAACAAAAGCTACGAGCAACACAATCAAAGAATAGCTATGATAAATTATAATGTCTACACTCAGGTTTAAACATAAAATCAGTAACCTTAGGCTTGCTGCATTTTGCATTGTAGCATAGATGATGGTTTCTTTTATCTATGACATCCTCCCATTTATCATTCTCATTTAGTTTTTCATCCAAAATCTCCATTAAAAACTTCAAATCTGCATCTGTCACAATCTTTGAGGTTCTGCAAGAGTAAACAAAATACCCCCACATTGTCAGATCAACTTATTAATCACCCAACTTGATGTTGCCTGATGACTGCAAAGACACAACTATAAATATGATCCAAAGTATTAGGGGGTCTGGGCGTGTGATAGAACTGAACCAGAAGAAAAGAGAAGAAAAAAAGGAAAAAAACCAGAGACACAATTTTCTTGAATAATTGAAAGTATGATAAAGGTTGTTCAACAGAATCTAGCTCTCCTACTCCAAATGACTTCTGCAACTATCTAATTAATTAGTTACCTCTGTCACTGAAGTCAGAATTTGACTCAAATAAAAGTAAGCTTATCTAGGAATGGTTTACATCTATTCACGAGCTTGAGGGGAAGTGTCGGATTAAGAGACCATTAGATTTTAGTCCTGAAATAATGGGATTATTAAATGTAAATCTCAAGAATTAGGGTAAAAATATATTTTGTTGAATTGAAATATGTTGACAATACATCAGATATATATATATATATATATATATATATACTAGATTACTATACAACCAAATCCCTATTAGTACTCATATATAACTAAATCCCTACTAGTACTCTTATACAACCGAATCTCTATACTTTAGGGATATTTTTAATAATAAAACAGAAACAGATTTTGACACTCCCCCTCAAGCTGGTGAATAGGTGTTCTCCATTCCTAGCTTGTATACAATTCTTTCAAAGTTGCTATTGTTTAGCCCTTTAGTCAAAAGGTCTGCAAAGTTGCCTTGGGAGGAGACATATGGAGTGCAAATTAGGCCACTATCGAGTTTTTCTTTGATGAAATGTATGTTGACTTCAATATGCTTCGTTCTGTCATGCTGCACTGGATTATGTGCTATGCTAATAGCAGATTTATTATCACAATAGAGTTTCATTGGTTTATCCCACTTTATCTTCAGGTCCTCCAAAATGATCTTCAACCATAGTAACTCGCATATCCAAGAATCCTTCAACGAACTTCATCAAGTTCCTTGTTTAGTCCCAATAAGAATTTGTAAATCCTATCTTTTTCCACCAGTTCCTTATACTTCTTCTGATCTTATGTACAGCACCATGTAACCTCTTCATATATGTCCAGTTGCTGCCAGTATCTGTTAAGTATGTTAAAATACTCGGTAACAGAGGATTCTCCCTGTCGAAGGTCATGAAGAATGTTTTTTACCTCAAAAAGAGCAGATGTACTGTCCTCGTTTGAGTATGTTTCTTTCACTGCATCCCATATCTCTTTTGCAGTCATAGAACATGAAATTTTCACCAATTTCATTTGTCATGGTGTTGAGCAGCCATGACATTATTTGGTTGTTCTCAAGTTGCCATTTTTGAAGGTTTGGGTCTTCTTTCTCAGGACGCTTAGAATCTCTTGTGATAGTCTCCCCTTCCTTTTCCTTGAAGGAAGATCTTGACTGACTTTACCCATTGGGTACAGATAACACAAACGTAGATATGAATTCAAGAGACCAAAAGGTCTTGAAAAAATATTAAGAATGTGAGAAAACTGAATTAGGCTGGAAACTGACTTGAATCATCTTTAAATAAACTTCAATTGGCACAATTACTAGAGAACATAACAAATGAAGCAAGAACAGTTCCCGTCAGAGACAGTCACACAGCAAACATAGACGGGCCAATGAATCTGAAACTCTGGCTGGCAAGGGCAAGGAATGGAAAACATGCTGCTGGGAAAGGTGAATACGGCCACTAAAGTTGGTTGGAATGGATCAGATCTTAATACAACCAAGAAAAACAACAGATAAAGGGAGAAAGATGACAAATTACTAGTGGCTGGAAAAGTGAATAAAGCCACCAAAAGAAAACAGAGGACACCCAACCCAGAATTTCCATATTTTGGGAATTCCGCAGAAAAAACAGCTCTGGACATAGGTCATGATGGATAGAATTGCTTGTCAAAATTATACAGAAAGGATAGAAAACTATAAAATGAGATAGGACTCAACACAACATTGTGATGTGACATATGATGTATTCCCACCACCGACTGCTATAAGACTAAGTAAAACACGCCCATTCCTGCCACACAAGCTGTGTCTATGTTATTTTGGTATTGATGAATCTTATAAAATACTATCAAGGTCAAGTTTGGGTTGACTTTTAGCTGATAGGAGCTTCTCAATTAAAATGAATTTATGATTCTTTACTTATAGAATGTCCTTAAGCTTATAGATGTTTATGGAGAAATTAAATAAGAGAGTTTCTGAAAAAACTGAGATGCTGAAGCTCGTTTAAACCCATATACAAGAAGCTTTTTGTTTAAAATACACAAATGTATCCCTATGTGTTTCTTGAGAAGTTTATCGACACACACTCTAAGTCTATTTATCCCTATGTGTAATTTGCTTTCCTTTTGTTGGTTGAGTACACCCAATAGCTCAAATCATTATATACAACCCTATAAAGTTGGGAAGTTTCTCACCCAAGTTCTAAACCTAAGGTCAGCTACTTGCAGCTAAATGTCTGCTTCAGATATCATTTTCTCATAAATTAATGTAATCTATATTCCTATCTTTGACACCTATATGAAATACTTTTGGTTAAGTGATGCAGGTTAAATTTCTTATTCTAAATCTTTAACCTCCCAAATTCATTCGATTTTAGGACAACGAATATTTCAAAACAATCATTGTTGATGGTAGCTGGGTTTGCCGTAATTGCAAGGCTATATAATAAAACCATAAACTCTAGTGGTACTGTTCTATTAAACCCTAAAAAAACCCAATTTCACAAATATTCTTCAATTTTATGTCATACCATAGTAATAGAAAGTGTAAACTAAATATGATTCAAAACGTAAAGCAAATAATATGACGTATGCAGTGAAGAACATAGATACGAAAATGAAAAAGTAAAAAAAAAAGACGCAGCCACAAAAATAATAGCGGTATGAATAAAAAGAAGGAGGTAGAGTAGACCTTAGGTTAGAATTGATAGAATCGGAGAGGAGAGAGGATGTGGATGAAGATGAAGATGGGGCAAAGAAGAAGAAGAAGAATCTGTTACGGTGCTGCAAAAGAAACAATATATTAAGAAGAAGAAGAACAGCCACAAGAATACCCCAACCACCATGGATGTTGAATACACTCAAAATCATATTCATATTCATGATCATCTTCTTGTTTCCCTCCTCCACAGAACTCTCTCTCATGCCGTGGATATGCTTTCTGCATATATATATATAACATATAATTCACATTCACACACACATTGTGATATTCGTCTCCTCCTCTTTCCTTCTATCTATTTAATTCATTATTATTTTGATCTTTTTATTTTCCTAGTTACACCTTTTAATTTCTAGTTGCACCCCCTTCACAGCATCCTTATAGCTAATGGATCATCTACATTTACTGTATAAACAACAATTTTGCTACCCACGCCCTCTTTTTGCTACCTACACCCCTCTATAAAAATAAAATACCCAAAATGCTCTTAATTATTTATATCATTCTTTAAACTTTGATTTCTCTTTTTATCTTCATCTTCTACCTCATATTCATATTCATCTTTTTTTCTCATACCCCTTTTTCTCACACCCCCTTCTCCTTGTTCCTCCATTTTAACCAACTTCAACATCGTGAATTGAGTTTGTGTACGTGAACTCAGTATGCGTACGTGATCTGAGTTTGCGTAGATTACGTGAACTGAGTTTGTGTACGTTGACTAAGTTTGGTACGTGAATTGAATTTGTATAAGAACCTACGTGAACTGAGTTTGCATAAGTGAACTAAGATTGCGTAGGAACGTACGTGAACTGAATTCACGTACGTTATGTGATATGAATTCACGCAACCTACGTGAACTTAATTAACGTAGATGTACGTGAATTGTATTCACGTAGTGCTTGTGATTTTTTAAATTGAATAACTTACGTGAATTCAGTTCATATACAATGAAATATTTACAACGTATGTGAACTGAGTTCACGTAAAATCTGCAGATTTTGAAGAGAAAAAAAACGAACTCAAATGCATATCAGTAAACGTACCTTGTTGGGTGATTTTAATCACAATATGAAGAGGAGATTTATGAGGTGTAAGTTATGAGTGAGTTTTGAATGAGTATGAGTTATGATGGTTGAGTTATGAATGAGTTGTGATGTATGAGTTATGAGGTTAATGATGGTGATGAAGAGACAAATGGAGGTTATAGAATGAGGTAAATAAGTAAAGACATTTTGGATATTTCATTTTTATGAAAAATTTGAGGAGTGTGAGTAACAAAGTTGTATAAACAATTGTATTGCATCAAGATAATAATACACATGTCAAATTTTAGGCAAATAAAATATTTAATGATTCTCTAATAATAAACATTCACATTGTCACAAACACTTAATATTAAAAAAAAATTGCTTTTCAAATTAAATAGATCTACTTTAGGAAATAAATTATATCACCAAAAACTAAAATACTAAAAAGGCAAATCACAAATAAGGAAAAATCACTATATTAAGGCCCATTGTTCCCAAGAGGCTGAATATAAGGCCTTTATGTAGTTGCTATTTTTTGTGGCTCAAACGTATGTTGGATGATTTTGATGTTAAGATTGATTTCACTATGGTCTTTTGTGATAACCAATCTGCTGTACATCTTGCCACAAATTTTTTTCTATTTTAATTAACAATTAGTCATTAATTTGTTAGATTCAGTTATTGTAAGTTCTCTTGTATTGTTTTAGTGCCAACGTTGACAATAGCAAGAGCAGAAGGCAATTCTGATTAAATTAATAAAAGAATGAATGAATTAATGTCTCTGAGATGCGCAGAGAATATTATGTTATTTTGAAGGGAAAATTAATGAAAGATTGTTGGGAAGTGAGAAGCTCTTAAAAGAAGAAGAAGAAAATGTCAAATTTCAAAAAAGAGAATGGGAGTTGGGAAATGAGAAAGGTGGAAGAAGATAGATATTAGAAATGGTATTCAAATTGGTAACGTGAATGTCCTTTCATTAATAAGTCGGTTTCTTTCGGTGATTTTCATTAATATTTTTTTTATCGCTCGGTGATTTTCTTCTTTTACAATATATTAGCGGTGCTGGTACTATACTAGCTTAGGGTTCACCATTTTCTTTCCTTTATCAACAATTTCATTCATATTATCTTTCAAAATCTCCACCAACATTTTATTTTTTTTCTATTTTTTTCTTCCTATCACATTATTAGGATATCATAATCACATCATTATTTCTATTTTTTTTCTCTAAATTGTTCGAATAAGTGTTTGGAGTGTGTATATCAAAGTTTTTTTTATATATATCGAATGAAATGGGATGCAAGTCTGTCTTAATGTTTTAAAAGTCTTATTCGAATTTAAAAATTTGGTCTCTAATAAAAAAATATACTTTTAATAACTATAAATTATTTCAAAATATTATTTTTATCGAATGAAATACAAAAAATTCAAACTATTTTATTTGTCTAAATCATGTTGTTTCTTCATTAGATTCCATATATATTTGTCTAAAGTTACTTGTGAATTAAGGATGGTCTTTTCTTTTTCCACCTATACTTTCCAAGTAACTATCCCATTGTATTTGTATGTCGTCAATGATACTCTCTCCATTTGTCTAACATTATGCTTTTAAGTTTGACAAGAGATGACTTCTTTTTATGTAAGCTAGTCTACTTCCATTCTTATTATGGCTCATTCCACTATGAAGTGAGCATTGGCTTCCACGCGTTTCAACTGTTCTACCTGTTATACTTTCCATTAATTCAAGGTCTAATCCTGACATTGGAGCACCAATTCTTAAAAAACACTACAAAACTTGTTATTTTATTTACAAAACTTGTTATTTTATTTATAAAACTTTTTTCAGATTAGACCAAGACCCATTCAAATAAAATTTCTACTCTTAATGACCAACATCACACAAAGTACAATCCTTTGAGGATTGGCGACCACATGACCATGATTAGACACATATCACAACGAGAGCCACATGTTTAGTAATGTTCTCAACGGACTTTTCCACCACTTGTTCTAATATGATATATAAGAAGTTTCTTTCTCAAGAATTCTACTTATCACCTCCATTCACTTTGATTTCTGATTGAATTGAGTGTTACAATATTTATAAGTATATCACTTCCATCAAAGATCTTAATAAGTCGTCTTACTTCATCACTCTTGATCAATGATGTAGAACCACTTTAACCTAACATACAAAACAGAGACATATACTTTCCATCAAAGATCTTAATAAGTCGTCTTACTTCATCACTCTTGATCAATGATGTAGAACCACTTTAACCTAACATACAAAACAGAGACATATACAAGGGAGGGCTAGCAAGCGCCATGGCCCCACCCTTTCCATCGCAACCATATATAGAATACCTTTGAGAGATTTAATGTGGTATTAATTGGTTTATGGCTCGTTATGAGTTTTGTGTTAAAATTCTCTTGTGTTTTCCTCCCCTTAAATGTAGTAATAAAGTGATCTTGCGGGTCTATAATCTAAATAAACGTATCATGCTTTTTCTTCCACATTTGATTTTGTTGCTATTTTCCTATTTTATAAATATGTACTTTTGAATAATACTTTATTGGTTTAAATATGTCTTTGATCTCTGCAAATATATTACTTTTTAATTTTAGTTCGTGTAAGTTTTTTTGTTTGGATTTAATCCTGTAAAATCAGAGACATTCGACTTTGGTCATTAACGTCAAATCAACATTACAAAAAAAGAGCGTCGAGACACGTGACCCTATAAATAGACACCAACACATCATCTTTTATGATATATTAAAAATTAAAATATTTTATATTATTAATTAATAAATTTATTAATTATCATTTAATAATTAGTGTTATTCTTTAAAAAAAATGAATAAAAATTAGATTTAAATATGTTTTTGGTCCTTGCAAATATGCTTCGTTTTGATTTTAGTCCTTGTAATTTTTTATTTATTTATACCCTTGCAAATATGTTTCGTTTTGATTTTAGTCCTTGTAATTTTTTTTATGTATACCCTTGTAAATTCTAATAAGTTTTAAAAAAGTCATTTATGAATCTTTTTTAGTAAGAAAATTGTGAGATGGCTAATTTTGGATGAAGTAGCACATGGTAACCGTGTAATTGTTGTTGACTAGGTAATTTTTACTATTTAAAATTAAAATTCATTTTATTAACTCATTTAATCATTTTATTAAAAACTTAAAACTAATTAATTAATTAATTAATAAACCAAGTAAATAATAAAAATTCAATTATTTTCATCTTCAACCCCAAATTTTTTAATAAAAATTCAACAACCTTCATCTTCAACTCTAATTTCTTAATCTTCAAATTACAAATTCTCGTATCTGATCCAAATCCTAAAATAATAAATAATTTAATTAATATTTTATTTATTAATAATTTAAAATAATAAATACTAAAATACAAGTAAATATTTTAAATGAGAGATATAATATAAAACGGAAGGAAGGAAGGAGTAGTATATATTACAGAAATATGTGGTCCTATGTTTAATGAATTTCTAGATTTGTCTATGGTACAAAATATATTTTTTATGAAAGTGTGTGTATATATAGAGAGAAAGCACATATATACAAAGTATTTGAATATATTGCAGTAACAAAGTTGGTTTTCGTGATAAAATTATGAATTTTTATTGGATGCTGATTTATTACTCTTAACATCATATGAACAATTAAATATATACAGAGCATATCAACTGAGATGAATTTTATAATAAAAGTGCGAGATGATTGATGTTGACCATACAATTATACATAGATGGTAATGATTAAGAGTTATTTAAGTGACATATGATTACTTAAAAAAATCACACAATTTTTTCTTCTAATCTTGACCATCTATATATGATTGTGTGGTCAAAATTTAATCATCTCATTCTAAAGTTTCTCTCATTTGACATGCTTCTTTTATATATATATATATAGCTAAAGAGTTGACATTTTTGGCATGTAAATCATGTTCAAATTGGCTCTCCTTGCTCCCTTCAACTTAGGGCCGACCATAGAGATTTAAAAGGACTTTTAAAAATAAGATTTTTTTAGTATAGAAAATAAGACACTTTTTAAATGTAAAATATCAACATAAAAGTTATAAATCTTACAAAAATATATTAATTTTTTTTATTGATTATATATATATATAAATAATTATTATAATTTTAAAAAAATACAATATAATTAATTTTGAATTATGACACTTACACTTTATATTCTGAATTGTTCCATGAACAAAAACAAAATCTTACACTTTATATCAAATGAATTAACGTATAAGTAAATTTGTAATATAATTAATAATGATGAATTAACGTATAAGTATAAATAAATTTGTAATATAATTAATAATATCGTTTACTATTTAGATTTGAGGTGTTTTTTCTTTGTTAAGGTAGTCTATTTGTTATGGAACTTTTTTCTTACTAAGGCATACGAAACTTTTTGTTCTTTATTATTTTTGGTCTGTTTTGTTCTTTATTATTTTTGGTCTGTTTTGTTCTTTATTATTTATATTATTAGTTAAACTTGTAATCGTCCCTCGTTTGGTGACCACGCTTCCCTCGTGTTTCATTTATTTTTTCGAAATAATATTTGCATTTGCATCCTCGTTTCCACGCCATACTCGCTGCAAATATAATATTGAATGTTAGATGATTGCACCCTGTTCACAAAAATTGATTGAATTCATTTTCTTGTATATATATTCTCAAATAAAATATTTCCAAGCAAATATCTTGTATTTTTTGTTGCTAAAACTAAATAGAAAATAAATAGAAACCACTTGATATTGTGATTATAAAGAGGATAATTCATGACAAAACTCGATCCAAAAACACTTGCAAGATGCATATATGAAAACAACAAAACATAAATACGTGTTTAGATTAATCAATTAATTGCTTTAAAAACAATTTTACATCCATCCATCTTAGAAGAATTTCCAAAATATATTTGAAATTCTCTAATAGTTATATTAATATAGCGAAATTAAATAATCAAATGTATCACTTGGTCAAGTGATTGCAACACTTATATTTAATACATTTGTTAGCAATCAAACCATTGTATTGTTAAGTTACAAAGTGTTATAAACTTTTTCAAAAGTTGTTTTCTTTCACCAATTTATATGACTTTCTTTATAAATAGAGATACTTTATAGACATAAACAAGAACAAAAATTTCAAGATTACGAATTTCATGTTTACATGAGTCAAATTTTTGTCAAAAATATTTCTCAATTAATTTTTCTTTTCTCTAGTGCACGAGAATAAATGAAGGAACTTTATTTTGTAAACTATCATTGATCGATAGACTTGATGTGAATGTACAATTTACTTCGAGGATTCTAAAATATTCTAAAAGGAATTCGTCGGTTAACCCGTTTGTATCCAATATACATAGATTGGTAGAGGCGATTCAAACCTAAAATTTAATGTGATAGACACCTTTTGAAATTTGTTTGTGCAATATTCACCATCATTAATTTTATCTTCTTCTTATTCAAGATTTACAATATACCTTCAACAACATATTCAACGATCTTTAAGTTTTAAATTTGACTCATATAAACAAGACTTAAATTAAAAAAGATAAATTATTGAGTCACAAAAATTGTATACTTTTTATTTTGGGGCAAAAAAAATGTATACTTTTCAATGCTCAAAAACATCAATTTAGTATAACTTTGTACTAATAATTTGATCCTATGAAAATGAATATACGTTCATAGGTAAAACAAATAAAATTAATTTACGCTTTTGTTTTTGTTACAATTTGCGCTTTTGTGTGTATATTGAAGTTGTGGTGATTGTGATTTGTGACGCAATAATAGACAAAATGACAAATTAAAGACGGCTGAGTGGTCTCATTTAGCGGTTAGCAGATGTAATGTAGTATAGATAATTAGCTAAATCAATAAATTATATATATATATATATATATATATATATATATATATATATATATATATATATATATATATTTTATAGGCAAATTAAATAGTATATTTAAGAAGAAAAAAATTGGTATCTTATATTAGTATTTTTTCATTCATCGGAGTTTTTTGTCAAAACATAATTAAATACATAAGAATTTCTTTTAGCAAACTATAAATAAATAATTTAAATATATATAATAAACTAATTTTATAATTATAGTGTAAAAAAATTATATTGTGAACACATTATAAATACTTATGGACATGACATTAGAAATATTTATAATAAAAATTAAACATATTTAATAATATAACAATTGTAATTGGCCGTATAAAAATTATTTACAATAGCAAGATAATTAAATCCATAAAATAAGGCAAATCTGAAGTTTTTTAAAAAATAATAAATAATTACCGAACTAATTAAAATTAAACTCCACTGACTTAAAATTGTAAATAAAATGAATGGAATATACATGACTAATTAATTTTAATTAGTTCGGATAACTTAACGACAATTTAAAACAACGCACACCTTACCTAATAAAATAATGCTATAAGTAGCGGCAATACGAATGGTCTATTTCCTCATATGGAAGAACGTGTAATCTCAACTAGCTAGCTCTTGAGTTAAGCATCACTCACTACTACGCACACCTGTCTAATTTAGATAATTTAACCACATTTTTCCTAAAACAACGTACACCTTACCTAATAAAATAATGCTATAAGTAGCGCAATAAAAATATATGTTTCCTCATATGGAAGAATGTGTAATCTAAGCTAGCTAGTTCTTGACACAAATCTCTCTTGGTTGTTGATTTTGCTTTTCTTGAATTAATAATTTGGTAGAATCGTCCACAAGGTTTAGTTATTGTATATGTTATTTGGTTAGAGTTAGATAGTATTAATAATAAAAAAAGAAAGATAAAGATGTGGAGGCTGAAGATAGCAGATGGAGGGAAAGATCCATACATATTCAGCACAAATGATTTTGTGGGAAGACAAATATGGGAATATGATGAAGAAGCAGGAAGTAAAGAAGAAAGAGAACAAGTTGAAAAAGCTCGTCACAATTTCTATAAAAATCGCTTCCAAATCAAACCTTGTGCTGATCTCCTTTGGCGTTTTCAGGTACCTATACTAACTAATATTCTTATTCTTAATTAAATTACCACAATTCAAAAATATTTAATTTATTGATAATTAATATTATTTTTTTAAAAAAATAATTGACATTATTATTATAAACAAAAAATTAGTTAATATTCATATTATAATATTTATTGTAGATTATAAAAAATGCAAATTAATTAAAAGTATATTAATTAAAGAATTTAATGTAAGTCGAAAATTTAAATAGAAAAAAAAATGCTAAAGAGCATGAGTAGAATGATATTTTAATTTCATTTCACGTCACCACCGTCACCGATTGCCATTTTCCAACACAATCTAATCTCATATCCTTTCATTTACTTTATTTTATTGTATACAGTAGTAAAATAAATGTATATCAATTATTTTTAGATAAGATAAATTATACTGTTCATTTAAAAAATAATTGAATCGTTTAAACATTTAATACATATTAAAAAAATATAAATGAATTAAAAATGTACTACTTTTATTAAATTAACTTTATTTATTATTATTAATATTATAAATATATAATAAAAATTATTACATTATAAATAATGCAAATAATATTAATTTAAAAATACAATATGAAAAAGTATATTAAAAATTAAAATCATCAATAATTTTTTCTTATATATAAATAAGAGATGGAGTAATAAATAGTGTACAATACTACCCTGTCTAATTAATCTGTTTACATTTTATTTTGTCGTAAACAGAGAAAGTTGAAACCTCTTTCACAACCGTCTAACTTAACCTATTTATACGTATCTTTCACATTAGCATTTTTCCGTCGAAACAACATATGTGTGACCCTTTTCTCACGTTACATCGATCAATTCGATTACAACAAAGATGAATATACCTCCACAATTTTCATATATGTCATTTTAATATATTTTTTTCATCTCTTTTTATCACATTTCAAAAAGGTAAAAAAATCATACTCATGGATATTTATGGATAAAATTTGCTTTTTATCTAAAACGAACACATAGCAAATAGCCCAATGTGTATCCATATGTAAAATAAACAGATATTTTAACTATTTATTGGTTAATTGATATTTAGACGGATGTAATAGAATCTACACTCACGGATATGTGTATTCGATAATAAATCAATAACATTGATATACTGTAATATTTTTTTATTTATATATTAATGTATTAACAATTTTATGATAAAATTTTATTATATTTATTTATTAATGCATTAATATTTTTATATGTTAATATATTTTTGTATTGACAAAATCGAAAAAAATTCTAAATAAATGCGACTAAAAAATATTAATGGATACCTGCCTATACTTTAAAAGTCAAATATTTGTTTACCTACAATAATATAAATATAATATAAATATTATCTTTTATGCAACGGATAAAATAGTTGAACAGTAGGATTAGTATGTGCTGTTTATGAGTTTTAAAAACTGTTTCAAAATTAATTTATGTCACCAAAGATATTATTGATTTGAGTCGTGGACTAGGTCACTCTCTTTAAGATGTTACGCAACACTATTCAAATTGTGAAAAACAGACTATCAATCACAAAATCCACAGGATAAAACAACCCAGACAAACTGTATCCGAGTTCTACTGCACCGTAGAAAACTGTTCTAGAATTACACCCTCAATCTGATGTCTAGAATTACATCTTCAGTATGACGGTTAAAACCACTCTCAATATGACAATTAAAGTCACTCGCAATATGGTACTATGACCACTCATAAATCAAAAGGACTATGACATAAAAAAAACGCTCTAAAAGACTACGACACAAAAACCGCTCATAGTGATATTTGGATCACTTAAAATTCAATGGGGTTACGAAATAAAAACCACTCTAAATGGATAGTGGCATTAGGACCACTTAAAGAGTACAAAACCGCTCTAAAATATCAAAGGGACAACAGTACAAAACTGCTCTGAAATACAAAAATGGGAGAAAAAAGAAAGTTGGAAAATGCATCCAACTTTGATGTACTTTTAACAAAAGTTTGAAACTCATTATATAGTGATGGAAACAAACACACATATGTTTTCTATCCAATGTAGCACTTCAACAATTTTTAACTTTGCACACTAATATATTCTATGTTCCAAGGGTAAGTAACTCTACCTATCATTAGCATTCCTAATCACATTACTCTTTATATTTATTTCTCACTCAAATTAAGGAATGATTGAGTGTCAACCAATTTTTTTTATTTGAATACGTGCACCCAAAATTAAAACTTCTACTATGCACTCAAATAGTGATCGAGGACGTGTTATATAGACACAGCCTTAAAATAATTTCTTTGTATAATTAACATGTATTCAGGTTCTACGAGAAAATAATTTCAAACAAACAATAGAAGGTGTAAAGATAGAAGATGGAGAAGAGATAACATATGAGAAAGCCACAAGTGCATTGAGAAGGGGAACACATCATCTAGCAGCATTGCAGACCAGTGATGGCCATTGGCCTGCTCAAATTGCAGGTCCTCTCTTTTTCCTTCCTCCATTGGTGAGTACTCACTAACTATATTTAAATGTTTTTTTAATTATATATTTATATATATTATATTTAAATGTTACAAAATCCACTTTTTATGGGTAAATTTTATGTTAAAATTAGGGTTAAATATAATTTTAATCCTTTATCTTTTATCAAATATTCATTTTGGTCTTTTATTTTATTTTATTTTATTTTTTTGTATTTTATATTTTATAAAGATGAATGTTAATCTTTTTCATTATACTCATTTCAAACAATTGTATAATTATTGTCATAAACCGTTAAAGTCTAATATTAGATTAGTTGTAAATTTAAGGGTGCAACATTAACAAAGACGAAATGAAAATACAAAAAATTCTGATAAATGTCTTTCATTTCAAAGGATTTACATATGTTTCAAAGTATGCAAGAAGAGTTTTCAAGTGCAAATATATTATTAGGTTAAATTGACATTCTTTTGAAAGAATATTACAGTAAATAAATATTGGCAATTGTTAGAAGAGATTTTAATGACCAGTTATTGTTTTAGCTTTTGTGTGATTGTGACAAAGATTAAAATATATCGCTTATAAAAGATAAATGATTGAAATTAATTAAAAAACATTAACGATCAAAATAAATATTAAATAAAAGATAAATGATCAAAATTATATTACGACTTAATTCTTCAATCTCCAATGACAAATATAATTCGGGGAGTCGCTTATTTTTAAGGTCTCCTTACCGTAGATGTTCTAATACTCACATAATAAATAAATTTTCAAAATGATAAATTAATTATCTGTGATAATTTTATAAGTAATAAAATAATTATATATTTGAAAGTTCATTGACACTATTAAATAAATAATTTTAATTTTTTTTCTTCAAATCACGAATAACCAAATAATTATATTTTATTTGTTACTAAAAAATGATATGATATATATTATTTGTTAGATAAGTTAAAAT
>JBBPBP010009779.1:75620770-75670556 GCA_037974735.1 Cicer chorassanicum
AATTATTTATCTTATCATATCTTATTAATTTTTAATCCAACTCATATTCAAAATAAAATTTTTAACTAAAGAAACATAATATGATAATGTTCTAGATTAACTTATTATATCATGTAGATTCATAAAACATTAAATTAAAAAATAATATGATAACTTATTCATATCATGTCTCTTATCTTGTCCATTATACAAACTTTAAGATGACCTATAAATAACTTGAGATGAATAAAATATGTTTTTTTAAACGACACAAACTCACAATAAAAGTAACTAAAATATGGATCTAAAAATCAAAATTTGAGATCCCTTTTTGTGAATGAATTTTTTATAATGTTGTAAATATGTATGAAAAAAATCAATCAAAAACATATGTTGTAAACTCATGACAAAACTTTTTGTGAAGGAACTTTTTATAATTTTACTTGGAGGCTAAGATTGCTTACATGATAATTTTGTAAGACATAAAAAATGTAATTTTTTTTGTAGGAACTTAAAACAAAATTTAAAATTTTTATAAGAACTAAAAACTTATTTAATCCTAACAATAATAATAGTAATAGATCCCATTGTTGGGTAGTGGAAGAAAAGTGTGATGTAGACATTAACATATTGCTTTTCACTATTTCATATGTATCCAATTCCCCCCTAAAAATCATGTTTAGAAATAGTAAGCTTAATTAAGCACAAATATATACTATTAATTTTCTACTTGCTCAAAATACTGTAGGTTTTTTGTGTCTACATTACTGGACATCTTGACTCGGTATTCTCACAAGAGCATCGCAAAGAGATTCTCCGTTACATATATTGTCATCAGGTACACATGATCATTCAATTTACACACATTTACCCATTTAAGCATGATGCGCGAAAATATAATTTCTTATTTTGCTTAATTAACCATGAAATTAAAGATTTCTTCATGTTGTTGGTTATGTACAATTGATATTTACCATATTGTGGTTTTCATTTGAAGAATGAAGATGGAGGTTGGGGGCTACACATAGAGGGTCATAGTACCATGTTTTGTACTGCACTCAACTATATATGTATGCGAATTCTCGGAGAAGGACCTGATGGAGGTCTAGACAATGCTTGTGCTAGAGCAAAAATGTGGATTCGTGATCACGGTGGTGTAACACATATACCTTCATGGGGAAAAACTTGGCTTTCGGTACCATTATTTTTTAAGTAATATAAGAATTCAGAAACTAATTTACAAGTATGTATATTACTAATTTTAATCTATCATTTACCTATAGATACTTGGAGTGTTTGATTGGTGTGGAAGCAACCCAATGCCTCCTGAATTCTGGATCCTTCCTTCATTTCTTCCTATGCATCCAGGTTAAATTAACTAATTCTGTTTTGTTGATCTTTTTTGTATGTGAAATGAATTGTTGAATATACAATGTTTAATAATTGAATCGAGAGTTTATTCTATCTCATTTTCGCATTTATAAATTTCAGCTAAAATGTGGTGTTATTGTCGATTGGTATACATGCCTATGTCTTACTTGTATGGGAAAAGGTTTGTGGGTCCAATTACACCACTCATCTTACAGTTGAGAGAAGAGCTCCATACTCAACCTTATGAAAAAATTAATTGGACAAAAGCACGTCACCTATGTGCAAAGGTGATAGTCATTGTCCTTAATTGACTACAATGTTTGAATTTATATATCCTCTTTAACATACGAGGGATAGTGATTCATTTTATGTTTTACAGGAAGATCTTTATTATCCACATCCTTTCATACAAGATTTGATATGGGATAGCTTATACATATTCACTGAGCCATTTCTCACTCGATGGCCTTTCAACAAGTTAATAAGAGAAAAAGCTCTTCAAGTAACAATGAAGCATATCCACTATGAAGATGAGAATAGCCGATACATAACCATTGGGTGTGTGGAAAAGGTAAGTAGCATCAAAATTAAATATATTGATTATTTAGTTTTATAAATCGACTGAAGTGGAATTGACCTTTTAATTATCCATTGTACAAATGGAGTTCATTTAAATATGCTATTAACATGTATATATTTATTAGGTTTTATGTATGCTTGCTTGTTGGGTGGAAGATCCAAATGGAGATGCTTTCAAGAAGCATCTAGCAAGGATCCCAGATTATTTATGGATTTCAGAAGATGGAATGACCATGCAGGTATATTTATAAATTCATCGTATGTCAGTACAAATTAATTATTAGTATATTATTATTACTATTGAAATTGATAGGAACATTCCTCAAAAAAATTTATTGAAAATACTTTGCAGAGTTTTGGTAGCCAACAATGGGATGCAGGTTTTGCTGTTCAAGCTTTGCTTGCCACAAACCTAATTGAGGAAATAAGTCCTACACTTGCGAAAGGACATGATTTCATAAAGAAATCTCAGGTATGCTTAATTTTGATGACAAACATATAACATAATCACAATTCTCCTTCATTCAAATTAAGGAAAGTTAACTCCCATGCGAATTAAGTCTAATCAAATGGAAAGAAACTGGTTAGTGAGGTATCTAAGATACTTAGTTTTTTTTTTCCTTTTCTTTTTGGGGAGATGAGGCCCCTCTTAGTTAAATGTTGACTTAACCAACTACTTTAAGCAAATGGTTATTTATTATCTAATTACTGAGCCAAGTAATATTAATTATGAGTAGAACAATTATATAATTCTAATTGGCACACATTTATTATTGTCTATTTAGATGATGTTCAATAGGCTTTTGAACAATATGTGTGCTAGTTTTAAATTGCAATGAATCTTATACTCTTATTTCATAGGTTAGGGACAACCCTTCTGGAGATTTTAAGGGTATGCATCGTCATATTTCTAAAGGCTCATGGACCTTCTCCGATCAAGACCATGGATGGCAAGTTTCTGATTGCACCGCAGAAGGTTTGAAGGTAACTAACAGCATAGATTATGGAGAACTTAATTTGTTATTGACCATTCTCAATTAGAACAAAAGCATGTTAATAGAGGTAAAATGCTTCGATATTTCAGTGTTGTCTACTTTTATCAATGTTGCCTCCAGAGGTTGTGGGAGAAAAGTTGGAACCAGAAAGGTTATACGATTCAGTCAATCTCCTTATGTCGCTTCAGGCAAGTATTGTTAAATTTATTGTCTTAAACTTTTAATTAATTGATATTTAGTTACCGACCTTCCTACTTTCTACTTGATCTTTGATCAATGAATACTTGAGGGTTGAGCTAATTACTTTGGTCATTAATATTTGATTTATTTTTGCTACTTGATTTACTTTTGACATAACTTCATTTTATTATTATTGTAGAGTAAGAAAGGGGGTTTGGCCGCATGGGAGCCAGCAGGAGCTCAAGAATGGTTAGAAGTAAGTATTGTATTAATATGTAGTCATTCATCGATGAAAGCTATTCACTAGTTAATAAACTAATTATTTTTAATATTTATTTTCAGCTACTCAATCCCACCGAGTTTTTTGCGGATATTGTAGTTGAACATGAATATGTAGAGTGCACTGGGTCGGCAATTCAAGCTTTAGTTTTGTTCAAAAAGCTATATCCAGGGCATAGGAAGAAAGAAATAGAGAATTTCATTGCCAATGCAGTTCGATTCCTTGAAGATACACAAACAACCAATGGTTCATGGTATGGAAACTGGGGAGTTTGCTTCACTTATGGTACTTGGTTCGCTCTTGGTGGTTTAGCAGCTGCTGGAAAGACGTATACCAATTGTGCTACTATTCGCAAAGCTGTAAAATTTCTTCTTACAACGCAAAGAGATGATGGTGGGTGGGGGGAGAGCTATCTTTCAAGTCCAAAAAAGGTTCATAATAGAGTAATTATTACTAAATAGTTATTAATCATTGGCAATTTCAACATGAACTGACAATAATGATGATGTCTTACTATAATAATAATGCAGATATATGTACCTCTAGAAAGAAGTCGATCAAATGTTGTACATACTGCATGGGCCCTTATGGGTTTAATTCACGCTGGCCAGGTTTGCTTTTGATATGTGTGTGTGTGTGTGTGTGATTATAGATCCACTTCATCCTAAATGAAAAGTTAAAATACTTATTTGGTACTATAAAGGTTAATGAATCCTAAAATAAGTGTTTTTCTCTTTCTTTTCTAATTCTTATGTACAGGCAGAGATAGACCCTACTCCTCTTCACCGTGCTGCAAAACTGCTAATCAATTCTCAGTTAGAAGAAGGCGATTGGCCCCAACAGGTTCATCTCGATCCTTTGATTTGAAATAAAATGAGCTCTTTATTATTCTTAGCTTATAGTAACAAGGTTGATTATAACTTATTTAAAGATAATTCCCAATCCTCTATAATAACACTTAGTGTTGTCTTGAAAAACATTGATATCATATAATGATCCATATACTTTATAAACTTTCTTTTTATTTTAAATATTTTTGCATTCTACTATAGAAAAAAAAAAGTAATTTTGATCATATTAGGTCAAACTTCGCGCTTATCATGAAATCAATACTCAAATTAAATTAAAATAAAAAATATTTCAATTATTTTAAATTTATCAAATCGACATAAATGTAGATCTAATACTAACTATTTTATTGTCCTATTTATTACAGGAAATCACAGGAGTATTCATGAAAAATTGTATGCTGCATTATCCAATGTATAGAGATATTTACCCATTGTGGGCTCTAGCTGAGTATCGTAGACGAGTTCCGTTGCCTTCTACTACAATTTAACTCGAAAAGATGTGAACACAAAAATGTCAAATTCATCATAACAATAAAGAAAGAATGTGGCAAATAAAACCAATCAATTGAGTTGGGTCTATTTCCTACATATACTGATTATCATAGCTTAATATGTAAAAAATGAAGATCTGTGACATTCATTGTGAGACGTAAGGAGTATTCAAATTTCTAAGCATTGGTCAATTTTTGCAAATTGACAAATAAATCATTGAAATGATAAATTGACCTTTAAAATAATTATTCTATTAACTTATGTTGTTAAAGGTTATAATATGATACATTAACCGAATATGCGACTCTTCCATGTTGATCTCACATGAAAGACCAAATGTTTATAAAACTTAGTACTCTTAGGGCCCGTTCAAAGCTAAAACATGTTCGGGTAAAATGAGGCTGAAATGTTTTTTTAACTTAATTTCGAAACAGTTTTTCTCTTAAACTCAAAACAAACAAAAATAGGTGTTGAGAATAATATGCCTAAATATCGTTAGAAAATTTTATTTTGATTATATTTAAATATATATTAGATTTAAAATAAGATATTCATTAGAATATATAATTGATATTTTTATTTCGAATATGTTTATGATTTATTCTTTATTTTAGTAATATGTTATGTTTTTATATTACAATCTAGCTATATATATAGAGTGATTAATAAAAATTTAGAATATAAGATTTCACAAAAAAAAAAGAGATTTTTCTATTCAAAAATATATCACATATAATCTCGCTTCTACAAATACAAACTTAACAAAAGAAAAACCCATCAATAGGTTTTATAATTATTGTTTTTGTTTTAAAATTAACATGTAACCAATCATTGGATGTCAGCATCACTTCACTAACCACCATCAGCCACCAACTTCCGACCGCTATCTTCAACCATCACCCACCCACTTCTTACCACACCACTTCGGCTACTTACTTCCGACAACCTTCAACCACCACCACCTACTTCCCACAACCGTTGACTACTACCACAATCGGTCTCACTTTGACCACCACTGGCTACCTATCACTTTCAACCACTATTATAAATAAATTACAATTTTATAATATCTGAATTATTATAAAATAATTTTTAATTTTTATACATTTATTTATATATTTGACAAATTCATAACAAGACGAGATAAAGAGAATATTTAATTTAAAAAATAAATAATAACTGAAACTCAACTTAGAACTGCAACTAAAAATGGAAAACTCAAAATTGAAATTGATTTTAACTTTTGAAAATTTCATAACATAAAACCAAAAATCACCCCAAATGGAACATTGGCTACTAAACAATCCACACTCAATTGTGATGTGGATTTAAGTGTTTCCATATGAGTTGAATGATCTAACCAAGTGATATTTTCAAACAACTTACCTAATAAAATGGAGAAAACAAAACAAGAAAATATAGAGAAGGAAGCAAATGGTAGAAATTTTCACCCTCCACAAGGAATGATAAGATCAAGGTAGAATCACCACAAAAGTAAGAGCTCTTGATAAGATCCAAGTTTGGTGAAAGAAAAACCCTAGTGAGCATTTCTTTAATTTCACCCAAAGTGTTTTCTTCTTTCTAATTAGGAGGAAAAACAAATAATATTTCAAGTTCTAAACCATTGTAAGAGTCTCATTTTGGATAAGTTTGAAATGAATTAGAATTTCACTAATGAGATTTGTGAAATATTTTTATGAAAATAAATATACAAAAAAGGCAAGAAAAGTAGAGAAACTAGCTTTAAGAGAGAAAAAGAAAATCAAAAAAAAAAAAAAAAAAAAAGAGAAAAAGGAAAAAAAATAAGTTAACCTTGAGAGAGAAAGTGAAAATTAAAGAAAAGAAAGATGAAGTGGAACAAAATTTGAGAGACAGAGCAAAAAATCGAGTCTAACTATTTGGCTAACTTTTTTTATTCTTATGTTCAAAAGCTTGAAGATAGATCTCCAAAAGTGGAATGCCCATAATCCATTGAAGTTAAAGGTGATTGGCCAAAGGTTTCTCAAAAGGATGCTTGCAAGTAAAATCTTGATTTGAATCCTAGCAACTTTAATTCTTCTACTACTTTAATTCATATTTCTCTTAAATTGTTTGATAAATTTCTTCCTCCTATGCTTGATAGGTTTGCAAATATTCATGTTGAAATGTCTAATTATGAGCCAAGACTTGAATGATTTTCTTGATAAATGTGTTGTTGTGCTTTTTAAAGTAAATTTGGTCTATGACAAATATTTTGAAGAATGTGTTGGAATTCTTAAGAAACATTTGTTTGCTAACTTGAATACTTACTCTTGTGTTAAAAATAAAGTTAGTATTTTGAGATTTTCTATGAAGGGTAAATGTTTGCATGTGGAATTAGTTGATAGTTGCACTACTACACCTCTCCTTACTCTTTCTGATATTGGCAAATCTTTTAAACTTCCATACGATACTCCTAATTTGTTTGAGGAACTTGTCTTATTTCAAAAAGAACCTTCATTTTTTTTATGATGAAGTGAATGTCCATGAGGCTCAACTTGCTTTGAAGCATTTGGAAATACAAAGTAACTTATTGTCTGTTACCAATTCCAATCCGAGGAAGGTAACATTGGTACTTAATGTCAATTTCAAGAGGTATAATTTTATTTCTATCTTGAAAACTCCTTATATTAAAAATGAGCATGTTGGATTGTTGAATGCAAAAAGTGGAGTTATGCTTCACCTACTTGATACATTTGGTGGTTTTTCACAATTTCCATTAGATCCCGGTGGTAGTGTAACATTGTTCTTCATGTCTTTGACTTGTGTTTTTCTTTATGTAGGTTATGATTGAGCTAAATTTGAAGTTGAATTTCATCTAAGAAGGAGGGAAGGATGAGGTCCTAAAATGAACTAATTAGGAGAAAAAACAAAGAATATTTCAAGTCAAGACTTTATAATAGTTTTTAGTTTTATTTGTGTTTAATTTGAATTGTAATAATTTTAGTTAAGTGGTGTAAGCCCAATATGGGTCTAGATAATTGTCTTTTTATCCATTTTAAGAATAGGGTAAATCATTCTTTAAATACCTTGTAAGAGTCTCATTTTGGATAAGTTTGAAATGAATTAGAATTTCTCTAATGAGAATGGTGAGTAAGATGTGTCTCCTTTTTGAGTTATTGGATTAGAATCTGCTTGAATTTTATCAATGGCTTTACTATTGTAGCGATTCCACATTGGCTTATCAATCATCATTGATTGTGGCGCATTCTCCATCTTTTCTATCTAACTCATTTATTTATTTATTTTATTTTATTTTATTTTTTCTGTTTTTTTAATACTTTGTTTCAAAAAATCACTTGGTAGATCATTTATCTCTTGTGGAATCAATCCAAAATCCACATCAAATTGCAATTACCGTAAATTTTGTCCTTGAGATGATTTAAATTTCATAAGCATGAGGTGCTAACTCTGGTAACAACTAGTCTCCTTACTTCAATTTACCGAATTCAAATTCTCAGGACTATTAGTACTAGCTAAATTAATAAAAAGTTTCCCCTTCTTTAAATTATTTTAAAAAAACATGTCAAGTTAAATTCTCTAACGACAAAAATCTGATATATAGACTATTTTGAATCACATTTTTACAATTTTTTAAATGAGCTAATTCAAAAAATTGAAGGACTACTTCATTCGATGCTTACAAGTTTGTGGACCATTTAACCTATTCACTTTTATTTTATTTTATTTTATTTTACTTCTTCTATTTCAATTTTTACCTAAGGAAATATTACTAGTTGTACCTCTAATTATATTGGTATACTTCATGGTTTTTATTGGTTGCACATTTTAAGTAATCTAAACAAACAACTTAGCATTTGTTTGATTGAGTTTTAATCTTTAAATACTATTTTTGATAATCAATTTTTCAAAACTGCTTTTGAAAAAAAACAAAAATTTGTTTGGTAATCTTAGTTTTAAAAATTGTAAAGATCAGAAATTAAAAAAATTTGTTTGATAAATTTATTTTCAAAATATGTTTTGAAAACTAAACTACATAAACTTGTTTGATACATACTTCACGTTTTCCTTAATTTTGTTCTTTTATCATTTTACCTTTTAATTTGAATAAAAAAAAATTGAATGTAAAATTAATCATATTAAATGATAAAATAATAATTTTTATATTTTGAAATTGTTAATCTATTGAAGCAATAAATTTATATAAAAGATAATTTTTTTTTAAAAAAGTGATGTAAACAGTATAATTAGATATTTCTTTTTATAAAAGTGATGTATACAATATAATTCACTCTATATACTATATAGTAACATACTATAACAACTTGTTTTGGAGTGGAACAAGGCCCATCAGAACTGTATCTCTGCATGAGAAGTATAAACTATTTCAGATTGTTCAAGAATTGGGGGTACAGGGTCAATTTTCCGGTAACAAGGCCCATCAAAACATGCTATTTCAGATTGTTCAAGAATTGTTCACGCCATCGCACGATTAATTCAGCATGATTCAACCTCGTGCGGTGCATATTCCTCATATACTATTTACAAACACAAACAAACTTTTCTATCAAAGGACCTCGTCCAGTTGACTATAAAAGGGAATTTTTTTCTCATAATTAATAACAATTTGTAGAGAATATTTTTTTATATCTACATAAAGTGGTAAACACTACTAATAAACTTACATGTGCAAAGTGGAGATTTCAAATTTAAATATGGATTATCACAAAATATCAAATTTAACAATACTGATATTTTCAATTGAGCTAATAAACTCACACGTGCAAATTGGAGATTTCGAATTCAAATCTGGGTTATCACAAAATATCAAATTTAACAATATTGATATTTTTAATTAAGCTAATAAACTCACACATGTAAAGTGGAGATTTTGAATTCAAATATGAGTCATCACAAAATGTCAAATATAACAATATTGATATTTTCAATTGAGCTAAGTTTTACGATCAATAAATTTATTATGTACTTAATGTATAAAATAAATCTAAAAGTTTGTAATTAAGTAATTAATAAAACAATTATATAATTTAAATTACTATGTAAGACGAGAGATAAAATGCATGGAGGATAAAAAGAGTGATATTTTTTTTTTAAAATAATTAAATCAATACATTTTGTCAAAATATAAATTAAATTCTATTTATTATTATTTTATTAATTTTACTATAATATTTTTTAAAATTTCAAACAAACCGTTATAAAATATTTAACAATTGAACCTTGTACTTTTAAAATTTTGCCGTCAAGATTAAGTAGATAAGTCTTCTAAAACTAAATAAAAATTTGAAAATCTCATTTGTTTTATCTCAAATATTATGTCAATTGAGTCAATTCCTTCGTGAGAATTTTTTTTGCAACAGTATTAGATCACCATTTCATTCAAATATTTCCAACACAAACAATAGTTTAACAAATCTAATTTATCTATATATTTTCAAATAATTAATCAAACATTTTGTCAGTTTCAACCTCTAAAGTGATGCTATGAAAAAAATACTTTTCTTATCCTTGAAGTTTGAGTTTTAATGACACATCAATTATTCACTTTCGCAAATTAAAGTTGGTCCAACTGGTGGTGACGAAAAGGGGTTAAGTGGTGCTATGACAAAAGGTGAATACTCATTGGCTTCTCCGATTTTGAAATACACTACTGAAAATTAAAATTCTGTAAAAATTCGAAAAATTAGGGGTTGAATGAGCATACCATGCCATGACAAAAGGCCAAGACAAGAAAGTGGGCCTAATAAGGTGAATGGGCCCAATCCTATTTTGCTGAAAACATTACATGAAATGTGTAACTTTGAGGATTCTGCGTTTTCAGCAGCTGGAAGCTTCTACTGTTATGCTGTTAGCGAGGATTGTTCCCATATAATATTTTCTTTCTAGTGGTGCAAGAATAATTGAGTATAAATTTCTCTTTTATTGAGTAATGAGATAAGAAGCAATTATTCAGAATTTTTTGATTTCAAGTCTCTCTCCCTAGAGCTGCTCCTGCTTGAAAGGAGTCTTATAATTCTTTCATTCTATCAGAAACATACCAAAATTTTGGTATTTTTATGTCTAACAATTGACTACTTAATTATTGAAATCAATATTTTTGTATTACTTTGTTTTTCCAACTGCCATTAAGAACTTTTCAATTTCTATAATTTATCAGTTGTAGATTTTAGGTCGCCTGTGAATATATACAGAAAAAAATAATTACATTCCATTTGATGCAGCTATGCAGAAGTAGAAGAAGCAATTCATGAAACCATACTTTTTAGGAGTTACTCTCAAATATAAGCAAAAGTAGGGTAAAAGAAAATTGATGTATCTAGTACAAATTTGAACTAGATATACATCAACTTTTTTTAAGCATACTTTTGTTTATATTTGAGACCGGAGTAATATATTGTCTCAACCAGGGATGTTTTTAGGTATTTTTCTCTAAGACAGAGAGAGCTGGTGTCAGGTAGTTATTTGCTTTGTCAGGCAAGTGGGCGACCTAATCAGACACAAAATAATCAATTTCCTTGAAGGCAGACAGATTAGATAAAAAGGAAATGTTTTTTTCAATTTAATTGTCACATACCAACTCATAAAGCTCCATCCCATCATCAGCAACATACTCGTAACATACCTAGACAAGGTTGAAAAGGTTTAGATTCTTCTGGTTTCAAAGTCCTTTTTTTATTTTTATAACCAAGAAGTTTACTCACATCAAAACTTTTGTTTCTTGCAGTTGTATCATGTAGTGCCTTCACACATATATCAGCCACATCAGCACAGCTAATGCCCTATAAATAAATTAATAATGAAAAATTGTTCACAGGTATTTGAAATGAGTAAAGCAGCAAATGTTGGGAGAAATAGGATTTCCACAACGACAGTAAACAATAGAAAACAGTTACCCGAGATATTCTGTTTCCTTGATCAAATATTAGAGCTCGCTGGCCACCAGGTTCTTCCTGTCAGCAAAACTGCAATTTAGTTGATAAGATAAAAACGCTATACTACATTTTCACATTAATATATTGTTTGATTTTTGCCAAGAGAGGCACTAACTGGCAGTGAACGAGATTCCTCAGTATTTGAAGGCAAACCTGAGAAGAGGACTATTACTCAAGGAAGAAGGAAAACTTTCATGTGAAGTACCAAGTTGGTTCTTATACAGTGTTTACTTTTAGTGTTTTGGTGATAACAAAACAATACATCACAAGTGAACAATTTATCCTCTAACGTTTGCTTAAGTGTATGGAGAATAAATCAAAAAAAGAAAAGTCAAAGAAAGAGTTAAGCTCAATTGATAATAATCTTCTGGTTATTATCATCTGATGATGTCACGCTCTACAGTACATTGAAAAACAAAAACTCAAAATCATTTGGTTACTAAAGATCAGATGATAGTTAGCTCAACAAAAGAAGTTGTGGATACACTTTAAAGTTTGCATCTGGTGATGACGTCATTTGATATGAGTGAAGTATCATATGATGGAAATATCATAAGCTCTCCTAAGCGGTACAAATTCAAGCACTAAAACACAAATCTTTGATAAGGATTTAACTCTATTGACCGTACAATGACAATCTAAAGAGTAGTGTCAATTCTGCAACTCCTGTGCTACGACATCTACAGTCTCAACGGCTGCATTTTGAATGCCTATCTCTCAATGGCTCTTTTCTCAAACTCTTTTTAAAGGAACTTCATTTCAAACGAAGAAATTGACAAACATCCACGCATCAACGAAATTATTGTTAATGAGACAAAGATTTGTAACACAATAACATCAAGACAGAATCCTCACGAGACAATTCAAATGAATGTCCATGATAAGAGAAAAGAAGAAATATGACTTGGTGAAAACCAAGATCATAAAGAGAGAAAAGAAATCGGCAAAATTCATTTAAAAGAAACATTCAGAAAAAGCCAATGAACAACAGTGAATTAGATTGTAAATCCTCTCTATGAGAGTTGGAAATCTTGTTGTAAATCATCCGAGTGTTTATATCCTCTTAATAAGAGTTATAACTTGGATTGATATTTAAGCATAGATAGAAATCTGTTATATTGAGTCATCTTTGCTATGAAGAATACATAGCAAACAACTTGTTTGTTATAAAGTCTGATGAGACTAGAAAAGAATACACGTTAAAAAGTCTAGTGAGGCTAGATTAAAGAATACATGGTGGAAAGTCTGGTGATGTTAGAATAAAGAATATGCGGTGTAGAGCCTTGTGATACTTGAAGAAATAATACATGATGTCTGGAGAGGCAGAGTAAATAATACTTTTTTGCTATTGAACCAATTGCTTATAGTGTACTACTATAAAAATGACAAAATGCATCACGCGGTCGTTTAAGTTACACGAAAATAACATAATTTTTTTTTTTGTAACAAGTTAGTCCTTTATCTTTCTTTTGGTGTCAAGTTTGTCCTTTATGTTTGTAAATATTTACACCAATGATCCTAATTTCAAACTAGAAAAACTAAAATTCAAAATTCTCTCAATTTTTCAAGAAACTCGTGTAATTTCTTAAGGGGTTTTGATTGCAATAATCATAAAAATGTAAACCATCAATCAAATTTTAGAAAAATAATTAAATAAGAGAGAATTCGAGTGAGATAGATTTTAGGGTTTTTGAAATTAAACGCAAAATTCTCTCAAAACTTATGTCATGAAATCACATGAAAATTTATTATGTTGTTCTTTATGTGATTGATAACAAAACTCATAGTACCATTTTAAAAATCTCTAACTAAAATGATTGAAATGAGATTAAAACGAAAAATAGTTCAACATTGTCACTTTTACGATCATAAGGACTAACTTGATACAAAATATTAAAGTATCAATTTGATATTTTCGTGTAACTTATAATATATTAAAATATTAAAGGACTAAAAATGTATTTTGCTTATAAAAATCCTTGTGTGCTTTATTCCAGCCCTTTCCTCTTTACTTTTTTGTTGAAGTTCTTAATGTATTATCTTCAACCTTATCTAATAAAGATTGTCTAAAACAAAGTTAAACTTTTGATAAGGAGGTTGCATCTTAAACGGCTGTTGGACGCGTCGTCACACGCGAGGAAGAAAGGCGGCGCATGGATCTGACGCACGGTGGATGTTGAGGCACGTGTGGGCGTGTGCGGTGGCTTTTGGCGGCGTGCTTTGAGGTGTGGGCCGATCTGGAAAAGGCTAAGCTGATGGAGTGGTCGTTTGCCGGAAAAGTCGCCGGAAACAGTGGCAGTAATGGCGGCAGTAGCGAACAGAATGGAAAACGAGTGAAATTGGTGTTGGAATGTGTCACGACAGTGGTTTGAAAAAGGAATGATCACGTCGGAAAAGAGAAACTAAGATTATATTCCCTAACTGTTGGGAACTCGAAAGTAGAACGATGAGATTGTTCAAGGAGGATCGAAATAGGCTCTAGATACTATGTTGAAGTTGTGGGATTTTAGATAAAAAGATGAGAGAAAATAATAAGGGTTTGAATATTATTAATAATAGCTTTATGCTAACGTAATTACAAAAGACTCAATACTAATCTCTATTTATAGAGAAACATAGACTCAATCTTAAGTCAGGAACAAATCATAATAATAATGAGAGATATTCTAAGATATCTCTATGATTATAAATTGATCCTAGGAAATAATTCAAGATACTCTAAGTAATATAATATAATAGATATTAGAAGATATTTTCTAATATTCTAACATTATTTATCCTTTATAATTTTAATTGCTACTACAATTATAGTAAATTAGGAGTTTATTGTGTTTCGTTTTTATTTTCTGATTTTATTCTATTGTAATTGGTAGAAAAGATGGTGGAAACTCGGCTTAGATGATTTAGACACGTGAAGGGGAAACCTATAGATTTTATAGGTAGTCAAATGAAATCATTAGAGGCAGAGAAAGTCCTAGAAAAGCTATAGGAGAAACTATTAAGAAAGAGAGATTAATGAGTTTGATAGAGATGTAATATATGACAACATTATGGCGTTGTTTGATACATGTTGCAGACGCTACTTAGTAGAATAGAACCCATAAAAGTGTATCAATTTTGTGTTTTCTCGATTAAGAGAAATACAATTCAATTTCACCACTTCACCCTCTACTTTCATGTCTCTTGAATAACAGTGTTGCCATGGAACATGGCAGAAGGTCAAAAATCCACCATACAAACATGCCATTGCGGCCTATGGCGTCGCCATACCAGACATTCCTTGACAAATTGCCTATGGTGTTGTCCAAAAACCACTATGCCATGGTAGAATGGCGGCCATGGCGCTGCCATTTAACAACACTGATAACAAGTCACAATAAATAATCTCAAATAACAAACCTTATTGCAAAATTAAACCCTAAATGAAATAATAAAGCTAAATCTAATCAACGTCATTTAGTGCTAATTGGTGCAACTAAATCAGAGAATTGACTATGATCAAAATTTTACCAATCTTTAGCCATTAATAATCAACCCAATGCATGCTCAAATACATTTCCAGTGGCACAGTACAAAAGGAACTTCACCTGCAATGGACCTGGACGAACTATTGTGTATCCAAGGCCAGATCTTCTCAAGGAATCTTCACCAGCCTGGAGAATTGGACATTAAGGTGACCATACAAAACAAAAAGGAAAACAGAGGGAACAAAAGAATCAATTCTAGACTATGTCAAGTAAACTAAACAAAGGAAGGAACCTACCCTCTTGGCTTTAAGAACTTGCTCTCGCCTGGAAGGCTCAATTCCTAGGCCAGAACATGAAACTAAGACAAAATCGGTTTCTTGTCCAGTCTGCAACATAGTCACAAGCAAAATTTACATTAGGATGATTATTGATAAGTATCATCACCATTACTGCAGAAAAATAGATTTTGTCTTATTTGCAGGTTCCTAGATAAGCGGTCTTTTTTTCTGTTCTATTTTCACATTACAGGAATCAAGCAGGCAATGAAAGAATGCTTGCCATACAAGTATTTTCACACTGCCAACAAACAGCACAAGAGATAATAGTACTCTTAGAGTAAATAATTTAGATATTATAATAATGACGATAATTCCCTTCATGACTTGTGCTCCATAAATCAATATACTTACAAGAAAGAGCGTCAATAAGTGATTGTTGGGGGATGGGGAGAGCCAGTTATAATAAAAACTTGTTGAATTTGTCAGCAATTGGACAAGAATTGGTATAAATGTTTCATCTTAATAAGAAAAAAAATGGTATATATATATATATATTTTTTTTTCTCCTCCTGTCTGAACATTTGCGACTGTAATCTACCGTTGAACTAGTCAATTTACAAGCATATAATCTACACTGTTGTAGTTTATGCCAGAATAAGAGAAAACTGCATAAAAGCACCTACTGGCAAGGCTTTTACATATTCCAATATGAGCTGAAAGCTTCTCAAATCCTGGTTCTTTGTTGCATTTACTTCAATAGTCCTCTGAAACAAGAGTGAATATAGGATCAGCATACTGCAACTATACATTATTTTAAATAAAATAAAAATATAAGTCTACGTAGATAAAAGAAGGCGAAATGTAGTGTAAACAAAAGCAAGGAAATAGGGGAGCTTCATAAATTATTGTCTTCGTTTAAAAGATTATAAGGCACTATAAAAAAGGAGATGATAACCATTAAAAATCGCACTGGATAAAAAGTTACCACTGGTTGGTAGCTAAGCAAGAGCTGTTATAATGTACCAAGTAAAGCAGGTCTATGGTGCGAAGGATAGATGGGGTTAGTAAGGTATTGGAATCCCAATTCTGTTAGTCTGTTACTAACGCATATAACGGTCTACCAGAGAGTTTAAGGGGATACATGTACTGAAAAAATAAAGGGGGCGTAGGGGAATTATGTAGGAAATTAAAAGTTGTTAGTACACAGGGAAGCAAGGTCCTTGAATGTCCTAAAATAACATTTTCCGTCTTGTAAACTATGAAGCCCTATAGCAATTGTAAGGGTCTAGAATTGGGACAATTTCTGTTTATGATGTAAACAGAATAACATACAGAAAATATAACAAATAAAACATAAGATGATGAGATCCAAGGTTTTGAGAGCCTTGGTGATGAGATCTTAAGATGATCTCTCTTGTATAATGGAATAAAAAGAACAAAATTAATTTTGGTTTAAAATATCATTTTGTAGGCGATGACTTGTCTGCCTTGTTTTGGCTATATGTGGAGCTCTCGATGTCCGATTGAAGTGATTTTTGATTCGTTGGAAATTTTAGAGAATTATCTGCAATTTATCTTTTAGACTCAAGATCAAAATCAGCATCTATAATGGTTAGAAACAGGCTGGAAGTTGACCACGAAGTTGTGGCGTTTTTATTGTTTTATGGGGTGGGTTCATTAGAATAATAGCTAAATAAAATAAATAGACACAAACAAAAGGGTTGTTGAAAAAATGTCTCTTAGCCTTCATTTGATTGTTTTGTAACTATTTTTTAATTAAGGGTGCGTTTGTTTCAGATTTTTTCAACCAAAAATCATTTTTTATTATTTTAACGGTGTTTGTTTCATATTTTTTAAAAATCATTTTATTAAAAAAATTATTTTTTTGGTTAAAAATGAAAAGTTAAGAACAGAAGCTTCTATTAATCTCATAGATGAGATAGAAAGATGCCACACAATTCTGAAAAATCTGCCCTCCATCATCAATTTTTAGTTTATTGTAGCCACCGGGATTAATTTAGTTTATTGTGGTTTTTTTTTCTTCTATCAAACAACCCATTACTCCTATTTATATGTGTCTCACATATGTAGAAAACTTAGATTTGGATGAAATAAGATTTTCTCCTTTGAGTTCTTTAATTGGAACTTGATTGAATCTTATTGATGGTTTCTTTATCATTGTGGCGATTCCTCTTGGCTTATCAATCATCTTGTAGCACATGATTTTATGATCTCTTTCCTCAAATCCACCTTTTGTTCATTTATTTTAATTTTCCCATTTTTTAATTCATCCATAATTGGGTTGTCATCACTTGGCCTCTCCCTTTCCTTTTTCCAGTCAATAATTGCCTGCCTATTCCCATTTTCCTTCCCACTTTTATTCTGTTGTTGTTGGTAACTGCCCATATAGCAGTTACTACAAGCCCAAACTGCCATAATTAAAAAACTGTTACAACATAACAACTGCCTACATTAAATTCTGCCCATATACTAACTTAATCCCTTGGTTCTCCTCTTATAATATTTATTTATTAGAGGTCTAACATTATTCTTCTTGTCGAAGTTATAGGGTTTAAGATAAAGAAGAAAGAGAAAGAATAAAGACTTCGAATTAGGAATATAATCAAAGTTCAGATATATTGACAATTATGACTTCATTACAAAAGGGTTAAACACTAATCCTTATCTATAATAATACAAGACTAAAAATCTTAATTAGATAGAGAACAAAATCATGATATTAACAAAAATTATGAAACAAATCTTAGAAGATAGACTAAGATCTAAGTTAAGAAACTAATCTTATGAGGTCGTCTAGGATAAAAAATGAAAAATAAAACAAAAACTAATACATTGATGCTCTAAGTTAATATCAAGGTATTATAAGAGATTTCATATAAGATTTTACTAAGCTGTAAGCTTGTTACGAATGTGAAACAAATAATTTGATTCAATATTGGAAACCGGTAGAAGTAAATTACATAAGGAACATGAGTTGAGACCAGATTATAGTTGGGGCAAAAGCTGAAACCTGGACACAATTGGGACAAATAAAAAACTAGAGCTAAACTGCAACTCAGTCAAACTAGTGCCAAATCGTAGCTGAGAGAAAACAGTATCAAATTGCAACTGGGACCAAACCAGAGCCAAACAGCATCTCAGTCAAAATCAGTTTCAGACCACAACTGAGGCATAACATGAGCTAAAACACAACTCAGACAAAACCAATACATGAAAGAATGATAGAGCATTGCGAGGAACACACTGAAAAAATTTCACACGGCAGAAGAACATGCTGGAAAAGTGACACCCGGAGAAGAGAATTTGAACACACATGAAGGATGACACGGAGGAGGAGAGCTTCAAAACATGTTGGAAAGATGACTCAGCGAAGGAGAACTTCAAGACACGTCAGAAGGATCACATGACGAAGGAGAGAAAATTTTCCAGAATTACTAAATGATTGACATTTGACAGGATGATTTGAGTAGAGTTTCATACTTGGAGAACTCAAAAGCCGAATAGTGATGAAATGGTCACAGAGGATGGTACTGCTCTGATAGAAAGTGAACTTATACAATTTTAGATAAAGCGGGAAAAGAACGAATAAAGACCGTGAATTATGAATATAATTTGATACATTGATAATTATGAATATTTCTTCTTTGGTCTTCATATTTCTAATTCTATCCAGGTTTCCCTTTCTGGTTAACATCTCCCATTTCCTACTTCATATGTAATGATTTTCATCTTCATGTCGTCCTGGTGGTCATCTTGATTCTCAATTTAGATCTGTTATAAATTATGCATATATTTAATTTTATGTAATTATAATATTATATATATATATATATATATATATATGCTGTGTGTCCTATATTTTGGACATAAGCAGTGTTGATGTGCCATTGACAACACTGGCTATGGTATGCTCTCGTGATTTTTCTGATGAGTATAGATTTTCTGCATTCTCACGAGGGTCTAATTGTCTCTCACCCATTATCCACATATTTGTTGATGAAAGGAGGGAAAGTTGTTGTGGATTGATATTACAAAAATGTTATTTATATCACAAAGACAGAAACAAGACCAGTGCAAGGTCCAAAAATAGAAGTTAATTTAAGTAAAAGAGTTGGAAACAATAAGGTATTGGGCATAACCTGTCTTCTAGGCTCAAACCGTATTGTTAATGTATGTACAAGAAAAGGGTCTAAAACTGGATGATCTGGTTTCACAGGGCGGAATGATGAAAAAGGCACCCTCACCTGTCATAGCAATACAGATGGGAAACATGAAAGCTTATGACTTGATCTGTCATAGTGGTAACAAAAAATATGAAATATTAAGAGTGTGCCAGTCAGAACGGATAATCCATAGCGGCGCCGTCAAAGGGGAAATGATTCTTACCCTACAAAATCCCACTTTTGTACTAATTCTTGCAAAGTACAATCTACTCTGACTTGGGTCTCCTGAAGGACCAGCTTCTAGAATCAGTACATAAGATCTTCCATTGCCACCAACAGAGAGAACCAGACCCTCATACCTATCATGGCATATAAACTAATTATGCTTGGATGCATAATAGAATTTCATATTTATACAAAATATAAAACTTTTCTAGATTAGTTTGTTACCAGCAAAATAAACTATCAAGTATCTAATTCTAATACCTGTCAAGAGTACAACCCAAAGGTAGAGAAAGCTTTTTTGACAGTTCTACATAACCACCTCTATTGAAGACATACCCTAAAATTAAAATTAAAATATAAGGGGTAAAAATACAATTTATTGACTGCAATAATCTTGCAAAACCTGTTAGTGTTGTTCATTGATATACCTGAGAAAACAGCATCTCCATTCTCACTGAACTCAAATTTGGCATCCATCCCTCCATCATATTTAGTGGTGACAACATCTTGGAAGTAAGTTCCTTGGCGAACTTCCCATCCATCCAGTGAAGATGCAGATTTGAATTTAGCAATCATGAGCTTGCTTTTGCTGCTTTTACCAGCCCGCAACTGAGCCAATTTATTATTGTGATCCTGAAATGTGTGAAATTTAAGCATAGAGGAAGGTGTTGTCATGTTTTGTCTGAGGGGGCTTCAAAGTGTGGAGAGAGAGAGAGAGAGAGAGAGAGAGAGAGAGAGAGAGAGACCTGAAATGCTTTAGATAGGTTATAAACTCCTTGATGATCAACCCTGAAGAGATCACCAGTAATAGCAGAGCGTGCAGTGGCACAATATATAATTTTGTTGCAGCCTTCTACAGCAGCCTTGACTGTGGTGGGATCACCAACATCCCCAATCACTATTTCTACTGACCTTGGAAGCACCTCCACCACCTCTTCATCTGCCTTCCTTACCAAAGCCTTTATTATTGCACAAAAACTTGATTTAATATCTTAATAGGCCAATTTGTGTTTTCAAAGACATAGTACGGGCGAGAACAGCATTTCTAATATCTGAAATGTACTCTACAATAGCATACTTATTGCGATTTATGGTTTAAGGCATTTATAAAAGAAAAATGGAAAAAAGTAAACTGAATATTATTCATGATTAAGAGAAATAATTATATCAAGGGTTACATAAATTTATATAGGGAGGTATTGGATTAGGATTTTAAATGACAATTTTTGTATATAAAAGTCTTGTAGATTTTAAAAGATTTACAAGATTTTAATGACTTTTAAGATTTTAAACGATTATCAAGATTTGTAACTTGGATCAGATTTAAAAAGACTTTATGGACTTTATAGAATTTCAAAGGATTAATCAAGTAATTGAACTCAAGTGGTTAATGAACTTCAATTAAGGATGAATCGTTTAAGAGAACTCGAGTTCGAATCCTGGAGAAAAAAGAGATTTCAAATGATTATTTTAAGCTATTGTTGAAGAGAAATGACAGAATATTCTCAATACACATTCATTTATTTGTTAAAATTCAAATTATTCCTATAAAATTCAATTTTTCATCTTAAAAATCATGTCAACTATTATTGTTCTATCAACATAATCCTCAATGATGCATGGTGAGATTGACAACTTATTTTCATTTCAATGATTGTTACTTTAATATGCAACATTTTCATTGTTGTCATCTCAATCACATTTTCTTAGGGATGTACAAACTAAATTAATAATTCATTTTAAGAGTTACTATCATGATATGTAATATCTTGAAAATTAATTACACACTTAGAAAGTGAAGCTAAAAAATGATCGCGATAAGAAGTGAAAAAACAATAATTTGCTTTTTTGTTGCTGTTTGTGAGGAACCTTCAATGAACAAAACATATTCCACGACTAACAAAGTAAAAATATAACTAAAAATTTATATTTGGAATCTGAAGAGTTAAAACAACAAAAAAGTCGTGTTAAGGCACTTGTTAAACAAATAAAAAAGGAAACATAAAAGAATCTTTGAAGAGAAAATTTCACTTTTTATAATTCCAAATTATCAAATGCAAAATTTTCAATGTTTTATTTTTATATTTAGACTCTTAACAAGTGTTTTAGGACATTGTTAACATTTTTCATAAAAAATTATGTTCCACTCAAATAATAGTTATAATAAGTATTAAGAAATGAAAGTTTGGAAGAAGCACAACTTTATTCAACACCAATAAAAGTAATATTTCTGCAGAACTAGTTAGCATTTATAAGTTGAAACGACATAACCATAATAGAACGTGTTTAATACATTTAGAAAATCTTAAGAAAGAAATACCAGAAAAAGAAAGAGGGGGAGAGTAAAGAGAATAAGATAGACGGACCTTGACGGCGTAACCCCTGAGCATGAGCTTACGAACAACAATGCGGCCGATGCGACTGGTGGCACCAACAACCAAGACAGTAGTATTCTGAGCGCCAGGGATTGCGAACTCGCACATAGGGCCGAGAAGGGCTTCCTTATCATCGTCGGTGCGGATTGTCCTAGAGATCTGACCCAACTCGGAGAATTTTCTCCAAACCTCATCGAATAATTGTCGTGATCTTCGACCAAGTCCCACAGGATTGACGTCGTCGAGACTAAGCGACACAGATTGTTGTGGTTTTTCATCGTCGTTTTGGGCACTTTCGTTCTTGCTGTCCTTGCCTGTATTAGGAGCAGCAGCTCTAGGAAGTAATACCAACCGATGCTTATGCTTCCGTTGAAATCCCAAAAAAGGATGAGCCTTATTATTGATCTGAGAGTATGCAATGCTGTTAAGTATGGTTGAAGCGCTCATTGTTCACCTCACTTGAATCAATGAATTAATGAATTAATTAATTTTATCTGATCGGTTGCAATTGGACTTCCGTCATCTTCAAACATCAACTCGACTCACACTGTCACAATGGGAGGAGTGCCGATAACCAATCATTTCGACCACGTAATTTTAATATTAAACTCAACAAACATATATTTCAGCCACACAAAACCATGAATTCGGTGCTTCCACGTACACGCCACTTACTTCCCTTATGGATTTCTTTTTCTCAAGGATAAAATATACTGTATATTATCGGTTAGTTGTTGTTTTTAATTTTTTAGCAAATATATTTATTTATTTTTATTGACTCTTCGTTGTAATTCATTTTAGAGTAGTATTTTATAAAATTAATTTTTTTTAGCAAAAGGTAAGCAAGTTCATAACATAATAGTACCTCAATTAGTAAGGATGACAATCTGTTGTGGATAAGATAAAAATCTGTATAATTAGTATGGGGACTGGTAATTACCTACAAAATTGAACGGGTATGGGTGCGGGTACAAGTATTATAGTATCCACTCGCTCCGTACCCGCACTTTATATATTATTATTATTATTATTATTATTATTATTATTATTATTATTATTATTATTAATATTATTATTATTATGTGTGTTTGTTTGAGCTTAAATAAAAATAGTATTATGGGGATTGCCATTGTTTTGGATTCAAGATTTAAATTCAAGTTATTAAAGTACTTTTATCAGAAATTTTTGTGGAAGTTTATCTTCAATTGAAATTAACAATATCAAAAAATAATGTTACTCATTATTTGAAGATTATCAAGTTAAAATTAATGGGTTGGTGGAAAAGTTCAATGAGAAGGAGTCAAATTTAGAAAATGGTAATTGTATCAATTTTCTTAGCGGAAATGATTCATACGTCAATGATACCAATGATGTGCAATCAAAATATGAGTTAGATCTATACTTGGAGGAAAAAGTATTGCCTAGGAAAGAGTGCTACATTTGATATTCTTGGATGGTAGAAAACAAATGTAGCTTCAGAATCTCCTTTTAGTACTAGTTGTTAAGTAGGATACTTTAGAGGCTCTTATGTGTTCACAAAGTTGAATAAAACGTGAAAAACAGGATAATAATTGTTGCAATATAGTATTTATTTAATTAAATTTGTGTTTAGTTTAACTATTTATTTTGTTTTATGTTTTAGCAACTATTAGTATCATTGGACCACTACAATATTTAGAATCGAAAGGTAAATGTTGACAAACTTTTCAAGAATCTAATTCTGATGAAGAGATAAATAATTGTGATTTTTATATTTAAGAGTTTTTTTTTTGTTATTAATCAGGACTTTATAATTATAAATAACTAATATAATACACATATCAATTTTTTTACCGGAGAATACCATAGTAATGTAGGATCATTTGATATGTTTTGAATGTTTTGAGTTAGAAGCCCAAACCATAATTTTTCATTCAAGCCGAAACCATAATTTTTCATGGCAAAAAAGCCAAAACCCTAAGGAAAAACTCTTGCAAAGAAATCCCCCTTTCATTTTATAGCATTAATTCCACCTTTTCAACTTTCTTATTTTCTTAAGTGAGAATTAGAAAAATGTTTGGAATAGCACTATCATTATTAAGAATTTTCCCCATAAATCTATTTGATCTAATCTTTTCAAACTTCTAGCTTAATTCAAGTTCTTGACTATAGTCATTCAAGCTTCTAGTTTAGTATAGACCAACTCTTGGAAAACACTTTCTAAAATTTCTAGCTTTGTAAAATCAAGCTCTTAAGAATAACACATTTACTCAAATTTCTAGTTTTGTACGATCAAGCTTTTGAATATCTTTTTCCAAGTTTCTAGCTTAGTTTAGTCAAGCTCTTAGAAACAATTTTCTCAAACTTCTAACTTAATATAATCAAGATTTTGTGAAACTACAATCACTACTGAGCCATATTACAATAGACAAGGTTGCAACAAAGACAACTTTTCTTCAAAGAGGATAACGAATTTGTGCTCAAGTTGTTAGTGCATAACTTTCTGTAGAAAGGACTTAGACTTCTTTTTCAAATCTTGCTCTAGATTTGCAATGTGATGATTCAATAAATTTTTCAATGTTTTTCAATAATCGTTGCAAATGAACATTTTCTAAAGGTGTTAGATTTTCTCATTCAAGAACAATGTGTGAATATAGAAGATTACTTTGTCTTGATACTTCTTTTGGTACTTGATATTTATCATGAAGATTGGAGTATTGATGTATCAAACGAATGATACTTAGACGATTCCACTCTATTTACTAGAGGCACGTAAATAACAGTTGTTTTGTTTTAGAGTACCAGGCGAAACATCAAGACAACAATCCTTGAGAAGAAATATTCAACTTAAAACAATTGTTTCTCAGCAATCCTTACAAGAAATATTCAACTTAAAACAATTGTTTCTCTAGATGCTACATCATCTTGTATCACCCTATATAGCTCTCATTCTTATAGTAGTATGGATCACTTCCAGTTAAACTTAAAGCATTAATCCTGCACACTTAAGACAAACACGTGAAATCTAACAAACACAAACACAAAGTTCTACTTTAACGATTCTTCATATTACTTGGAAAAAGGTTATCATTTTGTCTCACTAGAATCTGATTTAGTGGTTGCAACGGCTCTTTACTTACCTACAGGTAACTATATTCTTATCCACCCCTTACAATTTGTGTTAACCTTATATGGCAGGATGTTATCGATGTTTATTTCAGTCTTGCATTAGGATTAAAAACTTTTTTTTTTTTGTGATTGAGGTTGTTGAGAGATAAACAACAAATATGTGGTATCCTTTATTGAGGTGATTTCTTCATAATGACATATTTGATGTAATCGACTGCACCTTGTAAGGAGAAATCAAATATCTCCCAATGAATGACAAATGGAAAATTTGCCAAAAAACAATAGATGTATAGATTACAAAGATTCTATTCTTCTCTATAAAAATGCTCATGAGTATAGAAAATAGAAAATAAAAATACTCATGAGTATAGAAAATAAACAATTTAAGACAAAGTAGAATTATAAAACATTCATCCATTATAAATAAAGTCTTCAAGACTTACTTCAATAGGCAATGGATTCAATAAATACAATTGCAAATAATGACTATTAAAATCCAAAACTAAACTACATTGTGGACATGACTTAAAATAATTAAAAGATTCACCACACAGTAGGAACATATGATGTTGTTATGAAAGATCATTATAAAAAGGGTAAAATTACATTTTTATCCCCTTAACTTATTTTCTGGTTTTACTTTAATCCCCTAAATATTTTTCGTTTGGTTTTAATCCCTTAACTGTATTTCTGTTAGTTAAGTTTAGGGGTGTAACGGATCGATTTGGTTTGGTTTTCTGCGAAAAATGAATCCAAACCAATAAAATTTGCACGGGTTGATTTGGTTCGGTTTTACTTCTTTTTTATAATTGGATTTGAGCCAAACTAATCCGATGATATACAAGTTGATTTGGTTGGGTGATTGGATTTCAAAAAAAAAAATGATAAACATCTCAATTTTTTGGCATAATAAAAAAAGAATATACAAGTGCAGCAATCATTTTAATTTCTTCCTCTAAAATAGAATTTGGAATAACTACAAACTTATAATTTAATCTTCTAAAAGACTAAAACAAAATATGCAGTAGCATTACATAATTTGGTTCCATAAAACAGAATTTGAAATAACATAGTGCAATAACAACCAAAGTTAAAATACAAAACAGTGAGCAGTGTGTCAAATTAAACCAGAATTTAGTTGACTATGGTTTGGAATTGGCTTTAATGGGTGAAGGATCTAATTGTTGTATAAAAAAAAAAGTTGCCTTATTGGGCCATATTCTTATGTAAAAAATAAATATATAAAAAAATATGATCAGTATTGGTTTGATTCGGTTTTTATTGATTTTTAAAACTAAATCCAATACCCAACCCAATAATCATTGGTTTACATTGGTTTAGTTTAGTTTTTTACCCGAATAAAAAATAACGGATAATTTTTGAGTTGATTTGAATGTTCGGGTTGATTGAATTTATTTTGTCCACTCACACCCCTAGTCAAGTTGGTCATTTCCGTTAATTTTTGTCAAAAAATATTAACTTTTGTTGACATATCATTTAAAGTGAATGAGACTAAAATAAACTAAAATAAAAATTAAGAGACGTAAATTAGTTTCTTTGTTTTTTCTCTCTTCTTCTCCAATTTAGTAATAATTTTTTTCTTCTTCTTAATCATTCTTCATATGCAGCTTTCCATTATATCTAAAAATGTATTACAATTCTCAAAATCAATTATTCAAACACAACATCTCTAAGTAATAACAAATATCAAAACACACTCATTTTACACCTTATTTATTGAATTCAATTACTTCTAATTAGCATTAATCCAACACATATCCAATCAATGATTTTGATGTCATCAACATTATAATTTTAGAGATATAGACATTTAAGACACTTTAATTTTATCATATATCTAAATTTTATCACATCGGAAATATTTGAGCGTTTTATGTTATTAACTTAAATGTTATAAATTTAACAAATTCATCATCTTTATTTTTAACACACAAAATTATATTGTTTTTGATTGATATAATTTTATCAATTTGAATGAATGAATATTATTTTTAATTATAAAAAAATTACATCTCCCAACAATATAAAAGTATATAAAGAATAATAAGGATGATTTAAAAAAATAATAGCACGGTTTCTGCTGACAAATATTAGCTTAGCTTAAACACTCATTAAGTGACAAATGTCCCACTTTGTCATACTATAAACTTGTTATATTCTAATGTATAGATTACTAAATTTAGGAATAAATCCTATTTCTGGTAGCCCCCAAAAACTCTAGTGAAAGGTGCTAACATCCTTTTCCCATTTCCCATCCGATATTATTTCAAGCACTATCCTGAACGATAAATCAGAGGAGGAATATTGAATGAAAGATCAAAGAAACGTACCTGAAAGAGACGGGATGATTCTAATTATTTACTTTCATCTTTAAATTAAATAAAAAGATTCTACAAAATGCGTGAATCTTGAAAGGGTAAAAGCTAAAACGACTTGAAACCAACCTCCCACCCACCCACAAATATTTGTAAGAAATTTGAGACTAATTAGAACTATAGTACATCTGCCACCCACGGATGGCATTTTGACATTAATACAAATAACTTGACAAAATCAAAGAATCACTGGATCGACCAACATCAAAGGAAACCCCACCTAATACCCCCGCTGGACCTGGTTAGTCCCTTGCAGAAGAGGGCAGCTGCGCTAAATGGTTGGACTTCATCAATCATCTGGAGATAGACAAGCGAACCTGCAAGGCAAGGCTAGTAGGCTTCGTATACCCTATGTATTCCATTCACAAAAACAACCACTGCTGTCGGAGCATAGGTGAAACTATTGTCTAGCTGTGTAGAACATTTCTTTGAAGCGCCCCATATTTACATGTACAACTTTTGCTCATCCAGCATTGTTAGCAACTTCTGCAGCTCTCTGCCTCATCATTTCCATTACAGCAGCTCTACGCCGTGAATCAGACTGCTGCTGCAGCCTCCTTAGATGTTCTTTTAAATCTCTGATTTAATTCCAAAGCACAAGTTAACACATGCAAACTCAATAATAAACCAAAAGAGTAACTCATGTATAATTGTCCACAAACCTGCATCGTGGTACATGGCATTCGGATTCTTTGCACGCACGAGCATGAAGTTGAAGCAAATACCACATTTTCTTGCAAAGAACACAACCTCCAGAAGCACGTGTTTTGCAGTGCATACCATGACGGAAAAGGCCCTTCACTTTACGACAATTAGGATATTGGCAATGTGCAGAGCGACATTGGGATGCATGCACTAGAAGATCGAGCATTTTCCTTAGCTGTAATTACACAATCCATTTACATCAGACTCTATACAGAAATTTCACAGCATGTATGGTGCTAAGCAAACAATAGCCACACAAAAATTCAAAAACATAATATGGACACAGGACAAATACGCAATAGCCAACAATTTTTTTGAAACATGACTTGATGAAAAGAAAACGTCAAACTGCTTCAAAAAAGAGACTGCAATTTATGTTCACAAATATGCATAATATAGCAAATGCTCTTGTGGACCAACACAACATATAGTCTACTATGGACCAGTGGTTAAAAATCACCCAAAATATTGATCGTGATCGGGGACACTACTCGGAAGTAGAAATTTCATAGTCCTTCTCATCCTTACGATTGAGACGATGACTTAATTGGCGTTGGTTCAGCGAATTCAGTTTTGAAGGACACATTCATTTTCCATGAGCATCAATCAAGTCAATTCCTCAACCCCGAGAATGAAGAGAACCATGAACTTCTACTTCCATTCCATGAGACAATGAGTAACGTTGTTGGAGTTTTAAACAGTTTTCATAAGTCCCTGGTTAAATTTTTTCTATATATTTACAATTTACACAATATTTTCAAGCATTTTATCCCTCCCATATATGAATTAAATAATAGATAATGGACCTACAATTGTGACCAAACACAACAAGTTATACACCATATAATAACATAACATACACAAATAATTTTTGGCTTGACTCTTTTAATTTAAAATGGTCAACAAAATAGAATTATCATGTCATTGATAAACCATTTTGAGAGTCATTGGTAAACATCATCATGAAATTCATGTTTAATTCTAATGCTTAAACTCTAAATTCAAATTAAGTAGTTTTAACATGTTCCACTTGTTTGAATAAAGGGGATGTTTGGGTAACCAACTTAATTAAACACTTATTCAATGATCACTTAAAAGAAAATTCATACGAGTCTATGCATAAGCTATTTCCACAATCCAAGAAGGAATAAAAGAAAATTCTACATGAGCTCTGTATAATATGTTTTTTAACCCACTCAAGAGCTTCTGAAAATAAGCTGAAAACTTTTTGGCATATCATAAAGCAATTTTTGTAAACTCTTCCAAACACTTATACAAGTGCGTTACAAATAAGCTCTTCCAAATTCCCTTAAATAAACAGGAAACTGCTATTCACACTCAATGTTCATCACCTATGAAGTTGCAAACAGAAACCAAATACCATAAGGTGGGGTCAGCTCGTGGATCAATCAACACCCAGTTTTGAATGATAACGAATGATAAACCATTTGATTTTGACCCCATATCTCTCTTAATTGTTTATTTGATTATCCTCCATCTTATCTACTGAATCTTTTCCGCACAAACTCATGGTGGAACTCTACAGCCTTTTGTACAAAGGAACGACCCCTAATTTTTCTCTGATGATTTAATCACTAATTCTATCTTGTGCAATGTTAACACAAACTCGCACAACACAACAAATATATCCGACAACAATTTTCTGAAAGAAATCTGTATGTGTATTGATAGCAGTAATGAAGTATGGTTAGGTACTATATGAAGGGATGTTAGCAAAGAGGGGATGGATAGAAAATAACTCCTTACAAAATGGAAACGCAGCTAAATAGGAGTGGAAGTAACCTTCTGCTGGAGAAGGAACCTTGTATTCCTCAACCAGACTTTTCCACCCAAGACTTACCAATTCTTCCTTGCCTCTTCATTCTGTTACTTCCTGATCAAATACCCCCTTCTCTCCGCCTCCTACCCCCACTTGATTCCCAAATCCCTCTCTCGACTGTCATCATGACATGTGAGAATTCCATTATTATTCTCTCTCCTCCCCCAATGTTTCTAATACCTTGGTTTCCATCTGACCCATGCCTTTTCCATTTTGTCCCTTCCTCGTTTCATAAACCCGCAGCCCTTCATTGATGGGTCTTTTCCCTCCCTTTCTGAGCCTATCTCTCTCTACCTCTTTGTGCATCTCCTCAGTTTAATAGTGATTCCATTTCCTTCTACTAATGAAATCACTCGTCTACCACAACATTTTCAATCATGTAGAACATCACATTTCTTATAATTGTGCAGTCTTGAATGGTAATTTTCTATCACAAGCCTAGATAAAAGATGGTTGAATTATGCGATTGACAATTCGTCTAAACCCTTGTTGTATATTTATGGCAAAAAAAATATATGACTGGTGTTAGATAGACAATATAAACAAGGGAGATATAAGCACATTCATTGCTAAAACACAATCCACAGGAGCATAAAGTAATATCCTGTACAGTACCTGCAATACTCGAAGCTGCCTTGCTTCTTTGTTCTGAGCATCACGATCCACCATTGACGGATGATTTGTCAACTTATGAGGATGATCAATGCCACCCTTTTGATAACAAGAATTGCATACATCGTACTCTGGGCAAACTTCACAACGCCATCCTTGACCAGTTTCTATGTCAAGATAGCATATATTACAAGTTGTCACAAATGCAGGAGCAGTTGGATTATGAAGATGATATAGAACCATCATTGATGAATGCTTGGCCCGCCTTAGTGTATCATACTGGTAATGATTTCCCTGGCAGAGACTCAGAAATGCCTGTCTGGTGTCAAAGAATTCACTTTCAAGAATATCATCTCTATCCTTTGTATCAGATGGTACATCGGTAATTTCAACCTGCAAGATAAGTAGCAATCACAATTGATTTTTTTGGTAACAAGATTGTGTGTTCAAATTGTGTGATTAGCTTTTAAAAAAGCCTAAAATCAATTTGCTAAAGCAAGCATTTCACTAAAAGTTAATTTAGTGTATTATAATCAAAACCAAACATGCAATATACTACTCCCTCCATCCCATTTGTAAAAAAAAATTGTCCCAAAATGAATGACCCTTTTCAATTTAAAATGTAAACATTAATTACATTTTTCCATTTGTACCCTAGGTAGTTGATCCCAGATAGCGGCGCGTCGCGGCCAACTCCGGAAACCGAGATAGCAGGTTGTGGGATACCGAGGTTACCTCTATTTTTTGGACAAATTACATGAATAGTACTATATAGACATGCATAATTAAACAATGTCTCTAACTCATAAACATTCATAAATAGTAATAAAAAAACCCCAAGTCTTAATCAAAACATACATTTAGATACCAAATATCATCATCTTCTTCAACATAGAGTAATAAAATAACAAAATATACAGATTGTGTTGTAATAAAACATACGTTTAAGTACTTTGTGGGGTTGCAGATGGTGTTAGAACAAGCAAAGAAAGAAGGAAAGTAGAAAAACACAGAGAAAGAAGAAAGGAAGTAAGTAAGTAACAAAAGAAAAGAAAAACTAAAGAAAAAAAAGAGAGAAAGAAGGAAGTAAGTAACAAAAAAAAAAAACTAAGAAGAAAAACAGAAAGAAGGAAGGAAGTAACAAAAGAAAAGAAAAACTAAAAATAAATAAAAAAAGAGAAAGAAAGAAAGAAGAAAGAAAAAAACAGAGGACGAACGAAGGCTGGTGGTGTTCGAAGCTGGAGGCGGCACAACGGTGTTTGAAGCTGGACGGCGCAGCTGGTGGTGGAAGAACGAAAACGGCAGTGAAGAGGAACAAAGAAGAGGAAGAACGAGGAAGAAGGGAAAGTGAAATTAGAGTAATAGTGAAATCTGAAGGATGGAATACCAAAAATGCCCCCAAAACGTTTTAAAATTAAAGGGTAAAATTGGTTTTTCATGAAGAAAAAGAATTCACGTTTTCTAGGTTTTGGGAACACGCGACCCCGTTCACCGCCACACTCCACTGCGATCGCGCCGGGAACCGCCGTGATTGACTACCTAGTTTGTACCCTTTAATTAATACTACATACATCATTTAAAATTCAATAGTTTCCACTTTGCATTAATGATAAACGGTGAATACACCAATACTTGATAAGAATATTTTAGTCAAAGTAGTATTCTTTTTCTTTCATTTATACACTTTTCTTAATCTGAGTGAAATAGTAAATTGGATCACTCAATATGGGACGGAGGGAGTAGTTCGAGAACTCAATAATTTTCCTAAGATCTTATATTCTCAGAGTATGAACCAGAAATTTGGCGGATATTAAGATGATTGACAGTTAAGTGCTAATAGAATCTAACACCGAAATACAGAAGAAATGAACTACTTTAGAACCACACACTTTATATGTCAAAATTAGACCTACTTACTGGATAAAGAGTATGTTTTTCCCTCTGATTAACAGGATGTCTTTCTCTCTCTTCACGCTTTAGCTCTGCTTCATAACACCTACAACGAGTTAAGACAAAACATGTGACTGCTGAAATGGATTTGTTGAGTTTGAAAGTTGTTCAGTTGGCAATAAATAAAAGAAAAATTGAAAGATCATACAAGGGATAAAAACAACTAATACTAATAAGACTAATATGATGTTGGAATAACATAGAAATGTTATTGTGGAAATATCCACAGCAGTTTGAGTTTCAACATTGTCCAAATCCAAAACTGCAGTCAAATTTATTGTATAGCATAAGTATGGTATGAAGGATGGACGGTGTAAAGCCAAAAAAACTTCCATGTCGTTATGGTGGATAGTGTTGTGGCAAATGGTAACACTATGTTAAGAAACTAATATAATAAATTATAAGACCTGGCATAACATAAATAATAAAATAGCAACTTACATAAAAAATGACGAACATAATTCAAACATTTCCTAGCATGCTAACTTACTGAAAATATCATAAACGCTAATATACATGCAATAAAAATGTGGCAAAATACAAGCAAATGCAAAACCAAAACATAATTTAAGTCATCTTCCCTCACAAAAATCAGAACATCTAAACAGAGAGGCAGTGAGAAGTGAGACATGAAAAGAGTGACATGTCACATATGAAACTGGTACTTGAGAAAGACACTGGACAAGGAGTCACAAGAAAAACATAGTTGCCAGATAAAAGAAGCATAAATACAGAGAAGGGAGTGAGATGGAGGGCTACAATCAGTTTCACATGAACAAACACAAGCATTGATTAGGATAAGGCTCATCAAATTTTTCCAGAAAAATTTATTAATCACAAGCCTCCAAAATACAGGTAACCATCATCCAACACCTGAATCATAGCTCAGTCATAATGCACATCTTATGGCATTTTGGACAGTTTCCACCACACACCATTCTATCAAGGCAATGATTTAATATTAATAATATCACTATCAGGTGCTTCAAAGGTACTTGCTGAAATCTATTCCAGAAACTGCTTGATGGATTTTCAGGTTACTAGTAACAAGTCAGTCTAGAACTCATGGGTATGAGGACACGACACTGAACTAAAAATATAGGAAACTTAGTTGGAATACACTTATCTGTGCTTCATAGACATCAAATAAATACTTTTCTCTAATTAATTGGAAATGCCATAATCTTTCTAGAGCTATATCCATTTAATTTAACAAATTGTAGTTGACACGTCGTATGCCAAAACATGGAGATAAGATTGAAGAGCCTTACTTATCACAAATCTGAAAGTTCTTGCACTGATTACAAACCCAACGGTTACCACACACCATTAGAATACAGCAGTGGGTACATGCATGCTGCAAATGAACCATAATAAAATCTTCCTTCATCGGGGAAATGGTTTCGCCAAGCTGGAGAAAGAAAGATCAAGAACTTCACATAAATAAAATTATCACAAAAAGACCCTAACAAAAAAATATTAAAACCAGTCAAGTAAGGAGTAGACAATAATATTAGGAAACAGTCACAATATTAACTTCCAAATTGCTTAACAATATTCAAATTGTTGCATATTTAAAATGGTGAATTACTTTGTGCATGAGGAGCAGATCTTTCGAGGCATTTCCTGAAAGATCTGACTGACCAGAAGCTTTTAAAGCCCTTTTTGTGATAGTCTTTTTGGTTGTTCCTTTTTTATTTTGTTTTCTTCCGTCTTCCTCTTGGCGTAGCTGATAAATCAAATCTTCTGCAGCCCCAGGCCAGTAGTCACCATCAAAATATGGGAGTCTGGCTGCCGTAACCTTAGCCCTACATTCACCGGTAGATGTGAAGAAATGATCATATAAGTTGGTGATATCGACCACAACATTCTCCTTAGCAGCTTTTCTTAACATGGCTAGATACCTGATGAAGCATGTTCACAGATACTGAAGTTAGAGATGAATAAACATACTACATTATACAATTATAATTACAAGATAAGTTTTCTGTCTATTCTTGCTTATATCAAATCTCTTATGCTCACCATTCACGAAGCTTATCAGATTTTGGCGTTTTCTGAATTTCTGGATGACAATATAAAATATAATCTTCACCCTTTAATGGAGGACAAGCCCATATATAGCAGCTGGTAAAACCACGTTTCTTACAATATTCAAGATATCCAATCTAAAAAGAAATAAAATGTAATGAAAAATTAGTCAGTTTAGAATATAGTTTACAGTAAGATAATAAACCAGAACTAAAATATCTCCAAGAAAAGGTTCCAAAAGCAAGACAGTATGCCAAACATTACCAGAATTTCATGGTAAACAAATGTTCGAAGAGCTTCTCCAGTTACTGATTTAATCTCAGGCCTGAAATACTTCACAGAGTCCAAATATGAAAGATACACCCGGCGCTGATTGGGAAATTGACATTCAGCTCCAAATTCTTGAACATACATGCCAAATAGGCATACTTCCACACCTTCAATCTTTTGAAATAGCAAAACTACCTGGAATTAAAAGGTAAGAGTATCAATATTCATGATTATAAACAAGGATTTAATTACAACCATGTATTTTATAACAACTTTTTGGTTACCTTCGATTTATATGGGAATTCTGTTGGGTAATTTTCTTCCTGAAAAATCTCCAAAAAACGCTGTTTCACTTCTAACTTCTTGTCAACGGATGACACAACTCTTACGACAAGAGAATCAGCTCCAGGCACCTAGTAACATCCAAGTGAAAACCAAATTAGCAATCCATAGGAACTTTGATGCACTAGGGAAGAGTGTTCTTAGATTTCATCTTAGACCTAAAGTCTCATCATCCCCTACTAGAGCTGTCAATTTCACGAGACTTCAAATCTAGGCCTAGCCCACATGTTAAGGGGCCTGAAAATCTCCAAAGCTAAAGAGAGCCTCATTCACATAAGCCCCCAAGGTAGTAGGCCCCCAAATCTAAAATTGGCCCCTTGGGAAATTCTTTTTTGGAAAAAAAATTGATCAAATATTTTTTATAAAAAAAATCTCAATTTTTGGAATTTTTAATAAATAAATAATTTTTCCCCAAACTTAATTTTTTATACAAAAAGAACATTATTGGGTGACAAAAAAAAAAGGGGCCACGAAGCTCCCTAACTTAGCCCCACAAAAAAATGACATAATGGGGACTGCGGACAAAAATAAGCTCTCACAAGAGGGGGCCATAATTTAAGGGGCTTAAAGGTTGGGGCTTTTTTTGACAACTCTACCCCCTAAAAAACACGCTTGTAAGATTGGAATGCCCAAGCTTAATATATCTCTAGTCACTCGGGGACTCTTAACGCACTCGTTCAAAATAAAGATTGGACATCTAAAGCGTAGACTAATCAAGGATCTCAATACACACCTCTTACGCCCAAGACTGGACAGTGGACATCTAGTTTTTTTGACAGCTCTACCCCCCACAAAACATGCTTGTAAGATGTGGAATGCCCAACCCTTAACATATCTCTATTCTCTAGTTGCTCTAGGACTCTTAACACACTCGTTCACAATAAAGATTGGACATCTAAAGCGTAGACTAATCAAGGATCTCAACATACACCCCTTACGCCCAAGACTGGACTGTGGAGTGTGGACATCCAGAAAATGGCCAATTAAGGGTTAAATAATAGAGATCTTGGCCCAAATAGCATATCTAGGACAAACTCAATACCATCTTAAGCTTTTGCGTCAAACTCATCATCGCAAAACCGGTTTGCAATGAGAGGACTACCCAAGCCTTATAAGCATTACATAGGTCATATATGTAGTTGATGTGAAACCCTCAAAACACCCTCTCACATGGATCTCAATAAACCCACCCAACACTGGACATTGGCTAGGTAATTCTTTAGAGCTTGGATAGTCCTCACCTTACCAACTAATTTTGTGGGCATGAGTTTGGCTCAAGCCCAAAATCTAAGAAGGTATTAGGCTATTCTAGATAAGTTAATGGGTCACATCTCTGTTATTCCACTGCCATTTCACCATGTCGGTGATATCTAGTCCTGGGTGTGAATAAGTCTATCCACATCAATGTTATTCCACATGGACAAATGTGGATGGAATAACATGTATCTCAATGCACCCACCCACACTTAAGGACAAGACATTGGCCTAGGCTGTTCTTATAGGTACTTTTAAAAGCTTTATTTTTTGTTTGATTGTTTTTGAAATGTAGGTTTTTTTTTTCATAATGTAATTGGGTTTAAGGAGAGTCGGAGGTGTGTCAAAGTGGGGGGAAAAAAAATTGGGACACCTGTTTGAGGTTTCTGACATATGTACTGCGAGCATCAGTGTCCGACATGTGTATAACACGTGACATGTCTAAACCCAAGAGTGTATCAAGACCTAGAAAATCTAGTACACCCAGGTATTTGAGAGACCTAGAACCCTTCCTCCAGATTTGCTTTCCAAACTCAAGACAAATCCCCGACAACTTCCCCTTCGATTATTTATAACCAACCATCTCTCACTTCAACTAACTCCCTAGAACCATTCAACTTACAGGGACACTAGATACCTAACAATCTAACTAATATAAAATACACCAAAGTAAAAAAATTAAAAAGAAAACTAGCGATGAAGTAAAAAATAAAACTGAATGTATTTCGGACAACCAATACATTAATCACCTCGTCATAGCTTTTCCCATGAAACCTTGCTCTCTCTTGTCTTTCGTGCTTTAGCCGCTTAAACAACCGTTGTTCTATATGGTCACTAAGAATAGTTCTCGGTAAATCCTTTGCTCCAAGAACAGCACTTTGAGGCAATGGTTTGCGCTCTCCTTGCTCTACCTCTTCAATGTAGCAGTTAGGGCAAGTGTATTCAGCTTGTCCACCATCATTTCTTCTTCCATTAAACAAGGCACATATTTGGTGTTGCCAAGCTTCGCATTTATCACATTGAACCCACTGCAAACAAAACATAGATGGTTAATAAAAAAAATAAAAAGCTAATCAAGCAACAAAAACGGCACATGTGGCACGCACCCATTCCTCGGTTTCCTCATCATTCTTCTTCTTTTCCAATCTTGACTTAGCAATGGGAGTCCCATCAACAACAATGTGTTCTGTACGAGCATCATTATAGCATGGGATACAAAAATAATGTCGAGTATCACCAGTACCCATGGTATAGTACATATTGTTTCGTTTGATGCGAACCCCACATGTTGTACAATAAATAGGAGGCGGTTCAAATGTAAGCTTCTCTACAGCACATAACTGACAGGAATTCTCACTCATAGAGTGCTCCATTGCTTGATTCTTCTCTGCCTTTGATTTGCTCTGTCACGAGAAAATGATGCATAATGGTAACAGGTCGATACCAAAGACAATTAGAAAAAATGTATGCATAAGATACATCAAATGAGCAATTAAAAAATAGTAGAATTTGATCACCCAAACCGTAATATGTTAATAAACCTCAACTTTACGGTAAGTAACATAACCTAGCATGCTAAATACAGTGGAGTGCATTTCATTAGGTTTGACTTCAGTTCACCTCTTTCCAACAATCAAAACATAGCCAAAAGGATGAGACAGAGAAATAATTCAAATGATGAAATGCATGATAGACATCTTATATGTAACGAACACCAAGTTCTGTTGATCATAAAGCAGGCTATTAAAGAGACAAAGACAGTCTAGGATATATCAAAGTATGTGTTGAAGCCTTACAGGCAATTAGGAACTCAAGTTATTCATTAGCATAATATTCATACAATCATAGTATCCGGCTGATATATTTGGGTTGACTTGTCTGGTGAATTTTGGGAATACCCCAAAGATTTAATTATTTTTCTCTAAACTAGATTCACAGGCTTTTTTTTTTTGCTGTATAAAGGAGGGCATATTCTAGTGACAGTGTGATCTACATATAGTTCTTTGAGTGCCTTAGGCTAGAGTGAAATGCCTTCAATAAAGGAAAATCTGTCACTACACTTGCTGTGGCACATAGTTATTACCAATCTCTGCACGTTACTCGGCACATGCTTCCTTTCTGAGAATCCCAGAGGCAGAGTTGTAAAGAAATTGGAGTTCAGTACAACTTTTCTTTATACTCATTTCCTCATTCATATAAATTATCCTCTTCTATAAATGAAAGGAGTTGTCAATTTGTTGACACCAAAATAAACATAAACATTACAGGGTCTATTTCGTTCTTACATTCAATCTTAATTTTAATTTTGAAGTTGATTTAGTGTGTTAAGACACCCCTGAAAGGCTGAAACTAAATAGTGTCTTTCAACTTGTGACATCCTCGTTTACTAATAATATCCTAAACTAACGGATGTGTAATCAAACCAGACGTCACTAATGAATTTCATGTTTGCAACACATGCTTTATAAAGTCCACATTAAATTTCAAATAACAAAGGGTAATACAGGTTTGACAACACCGATACACAAACTATTATCAGGAAGAAGTTTCAGTAGATTTTAAAGTACAATTGAAATGGTTACTATTATTAAACTAACGAAATTTAATTAAATGTTTTTTAATGGAAAAGAAACACAAGAATATACAAAGACTTACTTGGCCAACCCATTGCCTGAGACCAGTAATATGTTCCCTGACTTGCTCTGGAGTAAATAATTCGGTTAAAGAGACCCCCTTTATTTTTGGCTTACCAGACTTTGTTCCAGCTGCATTTTCACATTGCTGCATCACATTTTCTTGTTTATCTGGTCCAATTTCTTTCTCAGTTTTTATATTTTCTGGCCTAGCTAAATTACTAGGATCGTCATACTTAACAGACTCACCATCAAGAATTTTACCATCGGTATTATTGGAATCCATCTTCATCTCGCTAAGCTTTGCATGAGCCGATGCTTCTGCTTTTACTTCTGTAAGCTCTGATTTAATTGAGATAGACTTCTCGGCATTGGGATAGGTTTGGGACTGAGCATCCCTGGAAACAAGAGATTCACAATTTGCAGAAACAGATGAAGCAGAATTGTCATTTTCAAGATTAACAGACTGGGTGCAATGCTCAATCTTTATGCGCTTTAGAGATGGGTGCATGTCTTCTGAAGTTTCCACAACTAATGGAGGTTTTGATATCAATCTAGATGGCGTGGCTGTTATGTTGTAAGATTTACAGGATCCATTTACCACACTTGGCAAACTTGATTCAGATTCTGGCTGAATCTGAGGTTTAAGTTGAAATGCGCGCCGGTAATTTCTTACAAAAACACAAACAGGGCAACATGGATCCTTGCAGTGTATGAAATGATGAAGCAATACCCTGGTATGATGACACCGAGGGTATGGACAATGTCGCAGGGTGCATCCATCTATGTGCTTACATAACTTCTGTGCAATAGAACAAAAGCGTTCTTGGCATCGTCCTTCAGGAGCAGAACATCGTCGAGCATGAAGTAGAAATAAAAGCCACCTTTGTTGATTCCTGTGTGCCTTTTTGATAGCACTTCCCGGGTCTAGCGACTCAGCTGCACCTCTAGGAGCAGCAGCTTGGCCCATAGATACATCTGATGATAAATTATTGCAATGAGCTTCATCCTTCCCAGATATTCTTTGATGAAAATCCACATGGAGATGCTGGTCATGTGAAATATTGTTAGGCATGTGGTTGCCATCTTGTGAGTCAGGCCATTGGTTTAGAACTATTGATTTGGAATTGGATTGTGCCCCAACTGTAAGACAGCTGAACTTATTTTGAGACTCTGCAACCAATTGGTGTGGATGCAACATTTGTTGCGAATTTTGTGGTGCTGATGAGGTTAACTCATGCTGACCAGATGGAAAGGAAAGGTATTGAGCACTCCTAGTGCAATCTTCAGATGAGTTTTGCTGGAACTGATTCTGCATCTCAGACATATGGAACTGTTCAGGAACATGAGAATTGAGCACTTCTTTATGGTGTTCAATTCCAGGCTCTGACTTCACTTGGTTTTCTAGATTGGAAGACAGCTGAGACTGATTGAAAGCATCATTGTTGACCAAATGCTGAGGCTGTTGACTATGTAGCTTCAATTGAAATTGTTGTTGTGATTGTGAATACTGCTCTGGCTGTTGAAATTGATGGGGCTTTTGCTGATACTGCTGTTGAGAATGCAGAAGGGCATCTCTTGAAGTCGATGAAGACTGAAAATTCAATTTTTCCAATTGATTGATTGCTTGAGACTTTATATGAGCAGCCTGCTGCATACCATGCAAATTTGAGTGACCACTGATCAATGAGTTAGTTTTGGGTATTGATGGCAATTTTACTGAATTTGTGTTCTGAGTGTTCATCATAGACCCAGAAGATGTCGCAGATGCATAAAAGTTTCCAGAAGCAAAAGTGTCAACATTATTCAATCCATATCCATCACCTGATAATAAAACCGTTACCCAATATGAGAGATGTAAATTTCGAATGACAAAATATACAGCACATGCACACAGACAGATGGACATAAACCTATCCATCAAACAATATTAACTAAAAAGATTATACAACTAAACACGGGTACTGGATTGGAGTTATAGGACCTAGGATCACTCCTTCATAAAATAGAGAGAGAAAGAAAGATTACCCTGCACTACTGTTTTCTGATTTTGGTCAAAGTGTTGATGTGTGTGTTTAGGGGAATTGACATAAGTTGAGGCATAGCCATCGGAAGTTCCTGCTTCATTTGCATGTTGGATATTGTTACCAATCAAGCCTAGCCCATTATTTATAGCACCATTTGAGTTTGTAAATGGTTTTTGTAGCAAACCAGATCTCATTCCACTACTCATTTGGCTGCCAAGGTTCTGCAATACATGACTTTGGTCACCAACATTCTGTTTCTGCTGCTGCAGCTGTGACTGTGTTACCATAGTAGACTCTGCACTAGAAAAGACACTTCCATTAGTAGATGAATCTATATTCAGATGTGAGTGATTGCTGTTGACTGTAAATCCTGGCGTAGGAATCATCTGGCTTGAAATTCTCGGCACACCCATTGATGACATGTTCCCCCCCGAGCCAACAGAAAAGCTGGTAGAAGACTGTTGATATCCATTTGACAAACCTACAATAAATAGGCTACAAGATGAAGTAAAAGAAAAAAAAGTGAAAATGTTGATAAAGCATTACAGCATTTTATTACCATCAGATCTATTTAAGGAACTGCCAAGCATGCCACCAGCTGGTAACATATTTACACTATTGAAAGATGTTGATACCATGCTATTACACCCACTGGAAGAAATCATTGAGGCGTCTATAGAAGATGAAACCACCATACTTGAATTTGGCCCATGCGACATACCAGGGGTTGGTATCATTGTACCAATGGGAGAAGAGCTAACAAGCTGGGGATACTGTTGGTTGTGATTATTCATAGATGCTCGTCTGAGGAAATTAGATAAACGACTCTCCAGTGTATCCAAGTTCATGTAGTCCTCCTAAAAGACGAGTCCAAAACATTGTCAACACAATAATAGTCTTTGAAATTAAGGAGGAAGAGGAAAAAGCTAGAAGGCCCCTTGTTATTACTTCCAGAATCATAAATCTAGTTTATCTAGTATTTAAAAATTAAAATTAAGGAATATTTAGATCCCTCCCAATAGTGAAAAGAAAATTCACATGAGATCCAGAAGAAAAAAATAACCTTAGAGAGAGCAGCTTTTAACATGCCCTCCTCGAGGCGTTTTGAAAGATCCTTAATCCTCTTTCTTTGCATTTCAGTAATTGGCTGCTGATGCCGTTGCAATAACATATCACAGCTGGAAGGTAAGATGTAAAATATCTATTATTATTGCTGTTAAGTAAAATCAACAAGAATAAACAAGAATACCATAATATATCTTATGCACATATTGTATTGTATCGCAGTCAAAAAACCAGAGCAAGCGGAGCACTCAGAGACAGGCAGTGATCTAATACACTTATTGGTATATACACTGCAGTGATCCCTTATCATTAACATAGATAAAATGGCTTTGCTAGTTCAAAGTTAAGCAATAACTATACGGCGGAAGACAAAGAAATGTGCCTCATTGTTGTCAAGCAAGTAGCAAATACCCATGTAAATACTGCATATAATCACAATCTGAATAAAAAATTTAAATTGATTAAATGGTTATATCTAATATCCAGGTAAGCAGTAAAAGTGATCCACGGGGCATTGGGAGAGGAAACATATATAACATAGTTAAATGACCATGTGCCAAAAAATTATTTTCTTTTCCCTTTTTTCCATATAAATCAAACTATTTATTTCGTTTTCAACCAATCTATAACATATGCTGGCTTCCAAGATTAAGATTACATTTGCATGTCAACAGTTAGTTTACAGAAAATATTGATCTCCAAGTATTATACCAGCACATCTATTGAAGGATTGTGGTTAAACAAACAAATAACTTACATCTTCTCTTGAATAAATGCACGTGCTCTAAGAAAGTCAGGGTCCATACTAATTGCGGATCGTGATACACCACCTAAAGATGGCATCTGTGAAGGGAAAGCATTTCCATTCAATTGGGTGAGTCCAGGCAACTGAGACCCTGCTTGATTGGGTACCTGTCCTGATATCTGTCCTGGAATATGTGCCTGTAATTTCATCTTTATTCTTCACATAACTCAAAAATGCCCCACCATCAGCTAGTACTTGACCCGTACCAGACCCTGTAATCAGGTACAAACCAAACACCCTGATGACTAGTTCCAATTCAATGTCAAAATCAAAATCAATCTAAAGTCATAAACAAATTCAATGTCAAATCCATCTTAAAGTCAACCTAACAAAAAGTACTAGGAAGAAACCTATTATCAGAATACAAAAAAATCTTAAAAGAAGAGGTAAAAGATATTGAATGCAGGCAAGGGAGTCTATAAATATTGTTTAACTCTATCTATCACCAAAATAAGCGTATGCAAATTCACGCTAAACGGATTCCCTTTGCTTGTGATGGATAATTGAAAGAATTGATATAGATTATACAAATTCAATCAAGCGTAACTACTATAAGAAACCCTAGATACTGAATCAAATCAACAAATACAAGTTAACGAACAAGGAAACCCTAATAGATTGATGGGGTTACGACGAACCTAAAACGGTGAACAATCGAGCACGGAACCAACGTGAGTATAAAATTGATAAATCAAATTCGAAAAGGAACTACAAATTATCGACGACCACGACGACGAAGATTCACGATGCTTTTGCCGTGGAGAAAGAAAGAAAGGTCGGTGACACCATCTACAACCAAAGGCACGTGCGAAATTTTGCCACGAACGAACTATAATAACGGAAATAAAAGAATCGATAAATCGATATATAATACACCATATCACGGAGCATTTCAAGGATTATTCTTATAATAATATGGTCACCACCAAATATAAATCTCACAAAATATTAATTCGACATTTTATTTTTTTAATTATTTATAAAAGAAAAAAAAAAGTGTTCTACATTTTACTTTGTCGTGCGTGTGTCAAAAGTGTTCTACTTATTCATCTTTAGATTATATTTACTTCCCCAGTTTTAGTCAATTAATTAAATTATGCACAAAATTAACACCAAAAAATATAATTCTAAAATAAACTAGCTTAATCTGTAAAAATGATATATAATCAATATTTTATTAAAATATATTAAAAAATAATAATTTAATTAAAATATCTTCTTAAGAATTTACATATTCAAGTATAAAAAGTGCTAAAAAAACTAGTATATTTAAGAGTTATCAGTGCTCTCATAGGTGGAGACGGTGGTGCATCCATGAATAGTACTGTAAGTCTCATGGTGGATAGTGGTGCATTTATGAGTGGAGGTGTAGTCCCTTTATGTGTGGCGACCTTGTACCAAAACCCATTAGGATATATATCTGGTCCTCTAAGTTCATATGATTTAACTTGTAAAAATCAGGATCATTATACACAAATCAATCCCTGAATTTGATCACTTACTAACAATTTGGTCCTTACAAACATATTATAAATTGCAATACAGTCATTGGATTATCATACTTTTTCTAGTTCTTGATGTATCTCCTTGGATTATCATACTTTTTCTAGTTCTTGATGTATTTTCTAGCAAACTTTGAGATAAAAGTAAAAAACAATAAGGGGTAAAACGGCAAACAAAATTGAAGAAATTACCTTTGACAAAGGGTATGAAAAGAATTCTCTTCCAAAATTATTCTTAGTTGCAGCAACTCTAACAACATTTTTTCTTTCATAATGACATTTAAGAATCACCAGGTTCGAGTCTTCGTCCATGGAAGAAGAATAATAAGTGGTTCTTGATTTTTTTCAGTTTCTACGATGTGGACACCATGAAAAAGTAAGAAGAATGAATTATATAAATGAAGATTCTTGGAAGAAGAATATATGAAATCATGGAAGAAGAACAATAATGAATTATAAGAGATGGAGATGTTACTGTTGCAATGATAATAGAGTTTTAATTTTGTTTTCAAAATCAAGAAAATTAGCACCTATATTACATGACAATGAGTTGACTAATAGTTGGGCTCGTTGATAACTCTTAGAAATAAGAGTTATCTACTAAATTTGAATACTAATTAGTTTGTCTTTTGAGTAAAAGTTACTAGAATTTCAGCTTTAAATTTTTTTTTAAAAAAAAAAATCTTTTAATTTCGTTGTCATTTATTGTGTTCTTTTAGGAAAATTAATGTTTGGTGTGCGATTTTATAGGTAAAAGATTGGAAGATGTGCCCTAGAATCCAAATGTTATGAGGTGCTAAAAAGAAGGGTAGATGTACCACTTTTACTACATTAGACCAAAAATATACATTTTGAGCTAAAAGACAAAAGTGGAGGTACAAGAAAGAGAGAGAAAGCCAATTGTCTTATAAAAGGGAGACACACATTGAATTAATGACATAACGAATCATACCTAAAAATCAGAACCCTAGTCATCATTTCAATTTGCTATCATCATCCACCATTTAAGCTTTTTGTATGAATGATTGTTGTTCAAAGAAGAAAACTTGCAAACAAGTTGAAGGAGGAGTTGGCATATCTGCTGCATAAAGCTTATATTTTCATCTTTGAATCTTCATTTATGTAATTATTCAAGCTACAATGTTATATCCATGGTTTTATGTAATTTTCATGATTGAACAAAATCTCATTATGAGCTAAACTTCTTTAAGTTAATGATTTATGAAGTATTGAATGATGTTTGTGGTTTAATATGTTCATAGCATGTTTGCACTATTTATTCAAACTGATTTAATGTTGTCTTTCAGTTGGAATGTGATCACTTTAGATTTATTGCTAGTTTTTTGACTTGGAAAAGAGAAAAAAAGGAGTTTGCTTGTTTAGTATGGATTAAGTCAAGATGCTTAGGCAAGTTATCAGCGTTAAATAACTAAGAATAATATTTAAATCCATAGAACCAAAGAGAAACTAAAAACTGTAGCATGGTTGGACATAAACATAAACCCAAGAATGACATCGATGCACTTGAAAGGCAAAATGGTTGAGTTGGAAAATTCCGAAGGTCACTTTATTCATAATGCCACAAACATACTATAACATTTAGACTCACACACTAAGTTCAATACGGATGACATCCTTAACTTGTTTCCATAATTTGATTTTTAGATATTTGATTATTTACTCAAATTTGCAATTTTTAGATTAAAATTTACTTTAACTAGTTACTTCAAAATTCTTAGATAGATAATATTTAGAATCATGCAACATGCTCAAATTATTAGTTGCAAGCAATATATCATCAACATATAGGACCATAGAGATAAACTTACGTTGATTTTTGGTATATGCATCTATCAACTAGATTTTATTCAAAAACGAAAGAGATAATGGTATCATTGAACTTAATATACCATTGCCTTGAGGCTTGTTTCAATCCATATATTGATTTATTAAGTTTACAGACAAATATGATCTTTCCATTCAATTGGAAAACCTTAAGGTTGGTTTGTATAAACTTCTTCTTCAAGACTACCATTTAGAAAGGTTGTTTTCACATATATCTGGTGTAACTCTAAGTCATAATGAGCTACCAGTGCCATGATAATACGCAATGAGTCCTTCTTTGAGACATGATAAAATGTTTCTTTATAATCAATGCCATCCTTTTGATTATATCCTTTAGCAACAAGTCGGAATTTATATCGCTCGATATTTCCATTTGAGTCATGTTTTGTCTTAAAGACTCACTTACAACCAAGTAGTTTAGTAATTCAACGATTTTCCAAACTTTATTTTCTTGCATGGATTTTAACTCATCTTTCATGGCATCAATCCATTTCTCTAACTCAATACTATCTATGGCTTGTGAAAATGAAATTGGGTCTTCATTGATTCCAATGTTCGACTCTAGTAAATAAGTCTCATAATGGCTAGGAATAACTGATTTTCTTTCTCTTTGAGATATTCTCAAAGGAATCTCTTGAGATTCATTTTGTTCAGACCTTTGTGTGTTAGTATCTTCATTCGGTCTGTTATCATTCAAATTTTGTTCATTGCTGTTAAAATTTTCTACAACAACATTTGGAACGATTGTCGACAATTTTGTCGTTCTTCACTCCCATTGACTTCACCAATTTCAAGGAATTTTGCATTGATAGTTTCTACAATTCTTTGACTATGGTTAGGACAATAAAAGATATAATCTTTAGACTTATCTAGGTAACCAAAAAAGTAACGACTTATCAATCAAGTGTCTAATTTCTTTTCATGCAGATTATATACTCTTGTCTCTTCTGGACAACCCTAAACGTGCAAGTGCCTTAAACCTGGTTTTCTGTTTGTCCACAACTCAAAAGGAGTTTTAGGAACCGCCTTGTTAGGAATTATGTTTAATAAATACATAGCAGTTTTTTAATGCATGCATCCACAAAAAATTGGACAATAAGGAGTTGCTCATCATACTGCTAACCATATTCATTAGTGTTTGATTTCGCCTTTCTGCCACACCATTTTATTGTGGTGTATAACATTGTGTATTGTGCACGGATACCGTGTCTTTCAAGAAGTTTTACAAATGGCCCTATACATTGTTTGATTTCACCATGTTTTCCATAAAATTCACCACTTATATCAGATCTTACGACTTTCACTTCTTTTCTAATTGTATTTCGAGTTCACTAATAAAAATCTCAAAAGCATCAACTATTTGAGACTTTTTTTTAGCAAATATATATCCATAACGTAAAAACACATCAACAAAGGTGATCAAATATTTTTCTCCACCAAGAGATGAAATGTCAAAAGGTACACATATACCATTGTGTATAATTTCAAGAAGCTCTTCTTGTGGCTCTTTCTTGTTATGTCTGACATACTTTCCTTTAATACAATTCACACATAACCCAAAATCAATAAAATTTAGATTTTGTAGAATCTTTGTTTTTACTAACATTTTTAGTCTTTTGTTGGATATGTGACCGAGCGTTTATGCTACAAGTATGCAAACCGTTCATTAAGCATATTACACTTAATTCCAATACTTTGATGTTAGGTAAGCAAGGATTCATAAAATCAATCATGAAGTTTCAATATATATAAACCATCAATAATATAACAAGAATCAATAAGTTTATTATTATTGCATAAATTGAAACAAACGATATAGAGAAACTACAATTGTGCAACTTTGAAAGAGAAACCAAACTCTTAGACATTGAAGTTATATAAAGAGTCTATATTAGATCTAAATGATATCTATTATCTAAAATCAAACGATAAGTCTTTATGCCTTCAATTGGAACTTTATTACGGTTTCATAAGTAGAGAAACATTTTAATTTGACTTGTGGTTTGGATCGTAAGGAATCCCTGCATTATATTAGATACATGAGTAGTAGCACCAAAGTCAAGCCCAAGAATTATAAGGAACATCAACTAAGTTTGATTCAAAAGTGCATACGTATATTTTACACATATCTTTCTTCTCGAACAAAGTCTTACGTTTTGGACAATCTTTTTGGAAGTTTCATTGTTTAGCAAGTCCTTTTTTCTTAAAGTTCTTGGCTTTTGGCTTCAATGCTTTTCCAGCTTCATGAACTAGGTTGACATAATGACTCTTAAAATTGTTCAACCAATTCACCTATTGAATGAGTTTTCCAATTAATTCATTAACATCCCACTTGTCTTTCATGGTGTTATAGTTAATTTAGAAAGCTCCATACTCTAAAGGAAGTGCGTTCAAAATAAACTGAACCATAAAAAAGTCATCAACTGTCATATCCAAAGACTTTAGTCTTGTTGCAGTGTTAGTCATCTCAATACTAAGCTCTTGCATGCCCCGTGACCCATCAAACTTCATGGTTGTGAGTATAACCATCAGTGTACAACGGAGCGAAAACGTTCTCCACAAACTTAAGATATTTTATAACACTTTTTGTTTGTGGAATAGTAGTCTTAATGTTTTTTGCAATAGTCTTTCGCAAAAACATAAAGCTTAATCTGTTAAACCACTTCCATGCCTTAAGCTCGGAATTTTCATCATCGGTGTTATCATCAACAACAAGTTTTTCCTCTACAAGTGACAAGTCAAGGTCCAAGTGCAACTTCACTTGTTCACTCCGTTCAGAAAAGTTCAAACCATTAAAAATGGTGACAGAGGCTGCTTGCGAATGAAGAGAAATTTGTACAAAATAATCATAAAATATATGTTTACATGAAATTTATCATATATTAGATAAAAACATAAATGCATATTATACAGTTCACCTTTGAAAAATTGCTACAATACATTATTATAATTAATGACTATTTTATCTTAATCAAGAAATTACAATTCTCAACCAAAAACATAAACTATCTTTAGACAAAAATATATATTTGATCTAAATTTCAATTTCTCACGTTCGAAGTTTATTGATCATAGAACAAAATTTTCCTTTAGATAAATGATTAATTAACAATGATATTTTATGACATTCTTTCATCATTTTAACTTTGTTACTTTAGTGTACACAAGTTTTAATAAAATATAACTTAAATATTTATAATTTTCTTCAAAAAC
>JBBPBP010009779.1:75670671-75706291 GCA_037974735.1 Cicer chorassanicum
ATATATATATATTTTTTGAAGATATACATGCATTCGTAAAGTAAAAAACAATTATTTAAATCATAATATGAATTTGCTTTTTACAATTCTTAATATATTTCCTCTTGGAGCTAGAAAAAAAATCATATATAATAATAACAATCACATAATTCATCTATTGGAAGTTAAAACCTCATATGCATATATTGTAAAACTTTATATATGAACTCAATAAAATAGATAATAGTACTTAAACTAGTCTAAATTCAATTATTCATATAATATAGTGCATTATATTTGAGGAATCAAAATATCATAGATGGAAAATCATAAATTTTACAACAAACTCTAATATTAAATGTAAAACTTAAGTGTCATAATAAACTTTTAGCGCAAACATTCAAACCATAAAGATGTTGAAGTTTATGATTTTCACATTCTCGAATTCAATGAGGAAGTCATACTTCACACCAAATTGATAGAATAAAATGATTTATTTCCCTTTACTTTTTTTTTAAGACACGTAAAAATTAAAATTATTTTGTATACGTAAAGAAGAAGAAAATTAACGTGTGTTTTGTGGGCAAGAAGATGATAAATTTATAGGTAGTGTCATTTAACCTGAGACGTTCATCAAATATCAATATCAACGGAATAGATTAATTCTTTTGACATTTAGTGGTTACTATAATCATTGTCTTTATAATTGCTAATTTTTAAAATTAATGGTTACTATCATTTATTTTAGGCCAATAAATTAGAAGGTTATCCATCCATAAAAATTCTTGCAGTTCCCCGTACATAATTGCGATTCCATTCAAAATGATATAATTGCATTCACATTTACATTGTGCATCGAAGATAAAGGAAACTTTCTCTGCCAATTAAGTTTGAAACTCAAAAGGGTTGTTAGCTAGTTGATTGATGGAGACAAACTCGGTTTTTCATGGTGTTGCCATTTTTATTCTCTTATTTGATGTCGCGAATGCAAACTCTGAAGTTAAGTAAACAGATTAAACCCTGTAGGCGTTCAGAAGAGCTGTGAAAGACCCAAATAACGTTCTACAGAATTGGGACCCCACTTTGGTGGATCCTTGTTCATGGTTTCATGTTAACTGTGACCTTTATAACCGGGTTACTAGACAGTAATTATTTGTTCATTTATTTAGTATTTTGTCTTCTTTCCTTTCTTCAATCACTGCTCAGCTCTGCTTAATTTAGTTCCTCATTCATGCTCATGCAGAGACCTTCCACAAGCAAAACTATCAGGCCATTTGGTTCCTGAGCTAGTGAACCTCCACTCACTTCAGTTTCTGTAAGCAACCGACCACTTAATTTATAGTATCTATATTTCTTGAGAAAATACTACTAAGAGTCAATGAACTCTTGCAGAGAATTGTACAAGAATGATTGGTTGGTCTAATACCAAAGGAGCTTGGAAACCTGAAAAATCTGATTAGTTTGAGTGTTTACCGCAACAACCTCACTCCATCCCTCCCACCCTCTCCAACCTATTATCAAATTCTTGTAAGTTAATTTGTTGCTACAATTCATTATTACAGTGATGAGCCATATAATATAATACATATGATGCTATGCTATGCAGGCACTCACAACAACAAGCTAACAGGAAGAACAGAGGAACTCACTAATCTCACAAGCCTCAAGATTCTGTAGTCTTATTCCATCTTCTTCACCAAAGTGCACTTCCAGTTTCATTTGATTAATTATCTTTTCATGTGATGTGCAGATACCTGTCAAACAACGGATCCTTCTCAACATACGGATCCTTCTCCAACTTCTCTCAACAAAGGTAACGGTAAGTCACAATCTAAGCCATCTTTAATTCATTTTCACGGTTTGTTGTGTAAATTTATTGTTTATGTTCTTTTCAGTTTTCAGAGTTAATAGGGTCAGATGGGTCAGATATGACATTGGAGAGACATGACATTGGAGGAAGCCGCAAATGAAAGAATATTGTCGGTCTAGGAAATGTCTATTTTCCTTTTATCATTTATTTCTCTCTAAATTACAACCATTATGTGATGGTCTCAAGATCTTTACGGTCCGTTTGATGGCCATGATAAGGAGATAGATATTTATCCTATCTTAGTTTAAACTAGGTTAAAATAATCCTTCTCAATCAATTTCTATTTTATCCTTAATTTAAGTTAGGTTAAAATAATCATTCTAAAAGTATATTTTCTCATTTTTGTCTTTTCCCTCTCCCATTCATTCTCTCTCCCTCTGCACGGATGGTTTCGGGTGTATATCCGTAATATTGATTGCTATATGTATAATGAAAATTATCATGTTTGGGTAATATTGATTGCTATATGTATAATGAAAATTATTATGTTTGGGTACTTGCTATTTCCAAATAACTCAACCAGTCCAAAAAAAATGCTTGGGCGATGAACCACACATACCTTAGTTTCATAAGTGAAAATATGCCTTAGAATATAAATAATTAATTAATTAAAAAGAGAATATAAAAATTTAAAAAGGTAAAATAATCTTCACAGTATTAACAGTGATTTTGCAATACAAAATATGACACTTAAATAACAATTGTACATTATTTTGTGCGGAACAATTAGGATTAAACTAAATTAGAACAGCGTTTGCAAATAATTAGGACATTTAAGCGAATTCATATCTCAAATATTTTGTAAGTATGGGTACCTCAGCACTCTCCATCGCCAGTCGCCACATTAAAAAAGTAGAGAACAATTCTATCTGCTTATCAAAGAGGGAGAGAGAGTCTATTTATTTTATTCACGAGAACCTGTTAAAAAAATTCAAAATGTAATGCATTGATATGAATAATTTTGCCATTTTGTCATCTTGTAATTTACTAATTAACATAACAATGACAAAAAAAATGGTTTTAAAAACAAACTTTAGTCACTTAGAAAGATCTTTATTTAAACAAAATGGAGGACTTATACTGGGTGTTCAAAAATCTAATCATATCAGAAGTACTTAAAATGAGCTATACATAAAACCTCTAGTCAGTTGCGGTAGTGGCAGCCGCAATAGCGGTAGTGCATCGTGTCGCAGCGGCCATGCGCTTTGTAATATAGTGTCACGTCGCGTTTTAGGGTTGCGGCCATAGCGCTTTCATGGCAGCACAATCAGCGAACCAGAAACGCGCCGTTTAACTGCCAATTGTCAAAAGTGCCGTTTTTTATTTCATTAGTTTTTTTTTTACTTTTTTACTGCTGATAATTTTTTAAGTATCATCATCATGAGTGATGACCTTTCTTTGCATGTGAGCACTCTGTTTTTTTTTTGAAAAAGGGATTCTTTGCGACAACCTTGTTCTCTTCTCTACAACCATCCTCATGTTCTCTGGGCTAACCTTCCCCTCTTATCTGCGCCATTCTTCTCCTCTCGATTCCTTTCTTCTCTGCGCCAACTTGTTCTCTGCTGTGCTCTGTTTTTCTATTTCTGCACCAACAGTCCCTGTTATTTTGAGCCTTGCAGGCTATTTGTCATTTTGCTTTATATATTATGTGTTATTTTGAATCTTGTAGGCTAGAACTTTTTTGTTATTTTGCTTTATATTATGTTTGAATATTAGTAGCAATGAACATTGATAATTAGTTATGAATATGTGTTTAATTTTGTGCATTATTCTATTTTAAGCCGTTATATGTGTATGGTATAAAGTGCTTGTATTGCTTCCCTAGACTTCAACGTAGCAGCCATACTGCTACCCACTATAGTGTTTTGGGGATCAGTTGCTATGCTACGCTATATATTATTGACTACATAGCATAAAACTAAAGTAATTGAACCCTAAATTTCCTTTGAAGAATCAAGAAGATCCCTCCTCCTCTCCTTCTGGTAGAAGAGGCACAAAATTAAAATATAACTGTATTGCTTGGATAGGCATGATCGTTTAGTTACTGTCAATTGCTTAAATGTATATTTCAACAATAGAACTCATGAGCATCTATTATTCGAATAAAAATAAGACCAAACCTCATCATAAGGTTGAATTAACAATGATAATGATGGATAAAAGAATACTGAGTAAAAGGAATATTTACAGAATTGAAACTAAGCAAAACTTGACTCTAAGCTTAATTCGACAGGTCGGAAACAGTGCTACCTTTAGAAGAGAGAGGAATTAATCTGCACAAGCATCCAAACCTGGACTCATTGCATGGTATTAATAAAAACATGTACATCCCTGAAAAAAAAGTGAAGATAAATTTTTGAAATTAAATTTCTTAAAAGAATTGGTAGTCGGAACAAAGAACAATAATAAGGCCTTCAACATACAACAATAATGATGGTAACATGATAGTAGTAATCATTTCAAACAAGCTACTACTTTTATAAAAAAAATTTAAAAAAATTGTGCCCGAATTAAAAACAGCACTACCAAGTCGTAAATTTTGTAACCTTTCAATTAAAAACAAAAATCTTAATGTTCATTTGTGGAAAATATTTGTATGGAGGTCACCAAGTTTATTTGGAAGATATAATAACTTGCTAAACAATAGTTGTCCCCATACCAATTGTGTTTCAGGTACTTGATAGAATTTTGTAATAACATCATTTCCATTGTATCCCATTTCAAACCAGGCTAATTGAGAGGAAGGCTTGCTGTTTATATAAGAAACATAAACTCTCCCATTGTCTAAATTTCATAATTAACAGAAAATGCTTCAATAAATTCAGCAAAAGTACTAAAAGTTTTTGTAAAAAAATGCTTTAAAAATTACTTCTAGTCCAAACATCCAGAGAAACAGCATCAGCTATCTGATGATGGCCGAGGCCGACTACTAGATATTGCTATGGGCGTCAGCGGAGGAGAAGCAATATCCTCAAATTTAAATGATGTATGAGAGGATTCCTGTGCCCTTGTCCCATGTAATTCTGCAACTCGAGCACTCCTAGAAGGTATGGAGAAACTACGAGCCATGGCCTGAGGTGGCATTGGCAGCGGAGATGCTACACTTGAAACAACCAAATTATTTGTAGCAGAAACCTTTTGACCTCTAGATACCAATGGACCTGAATGTCCTACCAAACCTACAAGCCTTGAGTTTGGTGGGAAATTGGTTGGAGGCCTCGGAAGTTCATGAAGCTCGTTTATTTGAGGTGAAGACACAATAGTAGGGGAAGCACTAGGAGATGCTTTGGGGGATGATGATGGAGGCTGCGGGGTTCGAGTAGGAAAAAGAGGTCCAGTGGAAAGCTGAACACTTTCCATGGAGACAGGTTTGGTAGGCCAAGGATTACTTGTCAATGGGCCAGAAAAGGCATGTCTTTTAATCTTTTTTGAATTCGCAGAAACATGATCATGACTTAAGGATACAGGACCATCTACCAAGGGAAGCGGCAGTCTTGTGAAGGCAGTATTGCTGTTGCTTTCCCTGAGTACAGACTGTGCATTTCTGATAGTAGGGCCAGAAAGTTCATCTCCAAAATCTTTTTCATGTTTCTTTTCTTCTAATGGAGATGAATACCACAAATTCTTTGTAGGTTCATTCATATTTGTCTGCATTTTGGAAGGCTTTGGATTATTTGAACCTGGAGAGATTGAATGCTTTGCATCAACTGGAGTGGGTAGCACATATGAACTGAATTTTCGTGATAAAGATGGGCGCATCTGTCTCAATTTTTCACTGGAATCAGATTTATTATCAGCAAAAAGCGGGGCAGATTGGCTCCCTGCCCTAACCCTAACCCTTTGTAACTTATCTAAGTTTTCCTGAAATTAGAACAATATAGACTCATTATAGTATTTTAAATTCTTAAATTTCATATAAAATGAAACTGAAGGTAACTTAAATATATCTGATTACCTTAGCAGCTTCCGCTGATGAACCTCTGGGAAGTGTAAGTTCCACCTGATCCAGCTGTAAAGAAGCCAACATCAAAATGAGAACAGTGTAAGCTAAATTAAGAGTTTTAGAAAGTTGAAAATTAAAATCACGTATATGGTTCTGATCTAAAATTTTCAGAATCAAAAGTTCATTATATGAAAACTTCCATAGCATTATGAATTGACTGGACAAGTTAATATTCCTTAGTTTTCTTCTACATGTACTTGATCAATCCATCTGTCTTGCATTCCTTCAAACTACATTACTGATGCACATACAGAAATTAGCCGCATTCAAACAGACAAGGATGCAAAGCTTTTGCGCATACTACTACAAAACTACTTTGCAGTGCTGACAACTTTTAAGCTAGTACACTATGCCCCCATAAAGGCCTTAGCAATATAATTTCCACCCTGGAAGGCATTCATTTCGTATTCAATTTTTAAATTTATTTATGTTCTCTTTAGCATGCTGTAGGAATCAAAACCCTCACCCACAATTGTTGGTGTGTACAATGACTTGCCTACTCATATTTATGTCTGTTTGTAGATGTAGTTAATAAATCTTCATTAGACACCTATTTCTAATTATGTTTAAGAAACATGGAAGGCAAAGAAGAATATTACACATTCCTGTTTACTTAAGGTAGTCACCTCCATTGAATTTCGTGCTGTAGAAACATCTTGCCCCTGTTCACTTTGTCCATAGTCAAAACTCAGTTCCCCATCATCATTCTCATTATAACCATTGTCGTCTTCATCTCCATCATCCCCATCCTCCTCTTCCAGACCACTGAAGTGGTAATCAATGTGTTGCTGTTCGGTTACTGACTTTACATGTGGTTCTACTGTCTCAAGAGACTTGACTGATTTCTTGAAGAAACATGACTGTTTTGGGGTGTAACAGAACGAACTGGTTATTAACATAATAATTAGAAAAAATAAGAAGTCATGGATCTAAAGAAATTGGGGATACGACGAACCTGAGCAGCATGGTGACGTGCTGCCTGCGTAAGAAGACTACGTGATTGTCCTTGCTTCAGAGATTTCAATCGGAAAACAAACAATGTGGCCTCCTCATCATATTCATCGCGAGCAGTTTGCAACTGCTGCAATGAAAAAGTTTCCCCTTTGCCCCCTTTAGACCTACCTCTTTCTCTGTATCTTTTTACCATATACTCATATACATCTCTGCAGATCATCATATTACAGAACGATAAGACATGTATCATACATATTTAAAGAAAAGTAAATTAGGTCCAATGACCAACATTTCAAACCTTTTTTCATCACATTGTCGCTTCATCTCCTGCTCCAGTATTAAGAAAGAAAACATAAAACTGATCAAAATTACTAAAGATCTTCCACATATCAAGATATAGTAAATTTAATTTAACGACAACATTTACCACACTGTACCTTAATTGCAGAATTAAAATAATTATATTAATAGGTTTTAGCAACAACAAAGAGTTGTAATAAAGTAGACGGTTAGAAAAGTGAGTGACCTCAACAACTCGAAGTTCATTCAAGAGAGACTCAGAGGGAACGGTAATAGTCTGAATGATATGAGAACGCTGAAATAAGAAAGAAAAAAATAATAAAAAGAAAAGAAAAAATAATAGCAGTGGAAAAAAGGAGAGAGAGGGAATTAGGAATGACATAGTTATCAATGAGTTTCTGAAGTTTGAACTGGATTTTGCCAAGCATGAGAAGAACCCTTCCTGCAATAGAATAGAATATTTAGTTAAAAAGATGAATGAAATGAAATAGGTAAGTAAAGATTGTGTGTACCGGTTTCTTCTTCGTGATCATTCAAAGCAGTTTTCTCAAGCAGACAAGACCCCATGTCCCGCAACGACTCAGCGAATTCTGTATAAATAAATGGTATTAATTATAATAATCATAATGTAGAATACAATTATTAGCAATAATAAATAGATGTCATTATTACCATAAGCACTGCTGGCGGTTGCTGCGGCGGCGGAAAGCAAGGTATCATAGCAGTCTCTCATGTCTTGCATCTCCTGAAATACCAATTTTATGAAACAAACAAACCCTAATAAAACATAGTGTTGTGAAGAAGAAGAAGAAGAAGAAGTGAAATGCGTAGTAAGTACCCTTGTAGCCTGAGCGAGCTCATCAAACTGTCCGAGGGACAAAATGGGATTATTAGAAGAAGAAGAAGAAGAAGAAGAAGACTCATGCTTGTGATTATGATGAAGTGCCAGACCTCGCAATTTTTTCAAAGAACTCTTCATCGAAAGAATATGCTACCTACCTCTTGCAATCTCAATCAAAGGAACAAAGGAAAAATAACATTAACTAACGGGTTCTATTGTGTTGTGTTGAATTGTGCTTGATTCTTCTTTCTTACTGAATTAATTAATTAATTGATGATTCAATGTTACATAATTGAATTTTGAAAATGAATGGACAGAGTCAAGAATGGCGAAAACAACAAGGTCAAATACCAATCCCCGATCACACCATTTCTTTCTTCAACCGCTTCCTCTGCTTACGCCAACATCTCACCCACCCTGTATCACATTACTATTACTATTATTATTCTTATTATATTATTATTATTATTATTATATTATTATTATTATTATTATTATTATTATTATTATTATTATTATTATTATTATTATTATTATTATTATTCATATGCCTATTTTTTTCCTAAACTTCTCCTTTCTTTCTTTATTTCTTGGTTCTTCCTCTTGCCTTATTTTTACTATGTTTATAAATGCCTCTTTTCACTTTATATTTTTACTAGTTCTTTTTCAAAAAAAATAATGATTTTTTTTTTAGTTTTTCTGATAAAAAAATACTTTGCATGTTACCAATAAAAAATACACTGCATAATTAACAGATTCAATTTTATCATTTGATTTGTATGCATTAATTATGTAAATACACATAAATAAAAAAAATAGTGTAAATAAACACTATATGAATATATGAGCTTCAATTAAAATAAAATTAGTTGAGAGTATTTGAATTTGATTTCTAATTTACACAATCATTATTCATTCAGAGTTTATCTATATGTTAGTCGATTTTCTTTTTAACAAGGTTGTTTCCCTAAGAATAAGAAAATTAAGACCAAAACAAGTTATACTTCATCATATAATATGTAAAATATTTTAAGAGATAATATATATTAACTTGCCATTATGAAAAAGAAAAAGAAAGTCTTATTTTGGCATAATAATGAACTACCTTTTGTTGTTTAACAATATTCTTTATTATTTGAAGAATATAGAAAAAAAAAAATTAGGGTGAACTCCTAATCTAACTAATTTACCATTAAGAAGCCATTTGTACAATTTTAAACAAAGTTGAATTTCTAAAAGCACATGTGCGTATAATTTCCATTAATCCCAGGCAAGAATTTCACAATAAATTTTCAATAAATAAAATAAAATAAATTTGGGCAGTAATCTGACAGTGAAGTTGGTCGGCAACAAAATGCAAAACCCCTAAAATCAACAAATAATGGGGATTTCAAATTTCAGTAATCCGAAAACTATAGGACTTTGATGTAGATCCAGACTATATAACAATAATGCAATTAATTGACGAATAAATAGAAGAAATGAATTGAAAAGACTGGCTCGTTAGTTAGTGAGAATACGATTGAATGTATAGGAATGGAGGGTTGTGTTCTGGGAGATCGAATTGCTCCTAATTTACGCCTATTCATCTTTCAGTCCCCTTTTTTTTTTATATATTTTGTTTTCACAATTTTTCTTTATTTTATTTAGGTATAATTTCTCCTGCAGTCTTAACTTAATATTAGATAACATTTCAGTCTTTTATTTATTTATTTTTAATTTAGTTCTTTATTTAATTTTAAGTAAACAATTTTATCTTTTATATTTTAAAATGTTAATAATATTATTCTCTTTTTTACAAAAAATTATCAAAATTTTCAAACAATACTCATAAAATTAATTACACAGTTGCTTCCCACACCCCTCAATTTTTTTTAAAAACCAAAATACCCTTCCCTCTATATTCACTTAACCCCATCATTTCTATCTTGATCTTCATTAACCTAACATCTTCAATCATCTTCATACATTCCATCTTCAATATTCTTGAATCATCTTCAATATCTTCGTCATCTTCACATTGTAGTTAAAGCGACTCAACTAGATATGTATGTTATTGTGTTTTTTAGTTTCATTTTTTTTTTCTTCAAAATATGGGTTTTGTACGTGAACTGAATTCACGTACGTGATAAACTTAAGAAAACCTAGTTGTTACGTGATTTAAGATTACGTAGACATACGTGATTTAATATTGCGTATATAAATGGAGTTTAGAAATTTACATAAGATACGTGAACTGAATTCACGTACGTGTACGTGAACTCAATTCACATATCACCTACGTGAATTGAATTCAAGTAAACGTATGTGATCTGAGTTCACGTATAGGCCATATTATTGAAACATATGAGCCTTACGTGAACTGTACGTTTACTTGAATTCAATTCAAGTAAGTGATATGTGAATTGAGTTCACATACACGTACGTGAATTCAGTTCACGTAAGGCTCATAATTGTGATTTTTCTTTTTTGGGTTTAGGATTTAGGGCTTTTTATGTTATATTTATGTTATTTTTTGGATGCAGTTAAATGGATCAAGGGGGAGACAACAGTGACGAAATGTATGAAGGTTTGGAACCTGATTTTGAGGAAATGTATGATGATTTGGATCGTGATTTTGAAGAAATGTATGATGATTTGGAACCTAATTTTGATGCAATGAATGACAGTGTTGAACCCGAAACTGAAGACGTTGTGAATGACGAAGTTGAACCTATTATGATTGATTTGACTGGTGTGTTTACCATCGACATGATGTTTGATACACGAGATGATTTATTGAAATGAGCTAGAAATGTTGGAAGGGAAAATAGAATTGTCGTTGTCATTTTTAGATTTGAAACTGCGACAGCACGACCAAGAACAAAGACAAAATTAATTATTGGTTGTGAAAGAAGCGATAAATATAGACCTTGGAAAAATCCTAAACTTATGAGGAGTACTTGGACTAGAAAATGTGAATGTCCATTTAGATTGAGAGGAACACAATCAAGTGTTGGTGAGGGATGATATATGCATGTAATATGTGGTCTCCATAATCACGAATTGGCCAAAAAACTGATTGATCATTCTTTCTTAGGCTAATTGTCTCAGGACGAGAAAAATGTACTTGGTGATATGACGAAGAACTTAGTAAACCTAAAAACATTTTAATGACACTAAGGGATCCTAATGTTGAAAATCTGATGACAATAAAACAAGTTTACAATGCACGTCAAACACATCGTTCACCACTTAGAGGTAATAGAACATAAATGCAACATCTTTTGACAATGATGGAACGCGACAAATACATCTATCAATATAGGAAGGTAGAGAGTTCATATGAGTTGAGGGACATATTTTGAGCTCATCCAAACGCTATCACTCTTGTAAATAATTTTCACATAGTATTGATTATGGATAGTACATACAAGACATGTAGGTATCGAATGCATTACATGAGATTATTGGTGTTACATCTACTGAAATGACATTTAGTGTGGGATTTGCATATCTACAGTCTGAGTGTGCTGATAACTTCGTGTGGGCACTACAAATGTTGAAAGAACAGATTACAATTGGTGAAATTGAAGTCATCATTACTGATAGAGACCTTGCTTTGATGAGCGCAGTTGAATATGTTTTTCCAAAATCAATGAATTTATTATGCTTGTTTCATATATGCAAGAATGTCAAAGTCAAGTGCAAGATGACTGTGTTTCCAAAAAAGAAGCAGATGCAAATAATGGAGGCATGAGAGGCTACAACAATTTGATAGTCCTCAACAAAAATACGAGAGAGTCTACAACAATTTGCACATAATGTTGGAAAATACCTAGAGACCCACACCTGCACATATATAATAACATATCCATAAATCAGTAAACCAGCCCAGAAAAAAAAAAAAGCAAACAAACCATGCTAGAAATTGCCAAATAAGTCCAGGAAATCAAGAAAAAACCAAACCATAAATCAGTAAACCAGCCCAGAAAAACAGCAAACAAACCAGGCTAGAAATCATTAAACCACTCTAAAAATTTATTAAAAAAATAGTATAAAAGATTAGCATACTAGTCTAGAAAAACAACACACAAACAAGTCTAGTAATCGTCAAATCAGTCTAGGAAATCAACAAAAAATCAGACCATAAATCAGTAAATCAGCCCAGAAAAACAGCAAACAAACCAGGCTAGAAATCATTAAATCACTCAAAAAAATTTAGTAAAAAACTAGTCTAAAACATTAGCCTAGTAGTCCAGAAAAACAACACACAAACCATTCTAGTAATCGCCAAATTAGTCCAGGAAATCAAGAAAAAACCAGACCAGGAAATTAGCAAACCAATCCAAAAAAATACTAAAACCAGTCTATAAAGAACTTAAGCAAATGTGTGGCAACATAGAGTTTACCTGTAATAGTGTTAGATACCCTGATACTGTTCTAGTCTGATGCATGCTCGCATCTCGAAGATTGTCGTATAGGTAAGCAAGCGCAACAGCACCCCATGCATATCCCCGCATGAGTTGAGGTCTCTGAAGCATTCAAGGTAGGCAACGCTCACTACGAAGGCACTCTTGTCACTGAACAACGTGTGACCGACCGAAAACAAAAGAAATGCTCTCGCAGCCATCTTCCAATGCTGATCACCATATCGCTGATGGTATACATCAAGCAACCAACTAAACCGAACAGTGGTTGTTTGCGTCACGTTAAACTCAATATTCTGTTAATTAATATTTGACAATATTTATCAATATTCATTGAGGTTATTAAATACTTTTTTTTTTCAGGCAAAAAACATAAAATCGCCAATAGATGGTAAACGTTCATCTGAGTCTAGTCACCAACCTGATGATCGTGGAACAACATCATTAGGGACTAATTAGATATTTAGATGAACTTCTATGTTTGATGGAGTTGTTTTGTATGTTTAGCCACTCCACTAATGTTTGGAATATTTAAACTACTTTATTTATTGTTTTAGTTAACTTCAATGTATGAATTGATGTTATTTATTTTGAAAAAATTATATAAATTGGATTTAGGTACAACAGTTATATAATCATGTATTTAAATTATGTGGATGATATTTATGAATATTTTTTATTTTAATTAATAAAAAATAGGAAAAAATTGTATCATATATATTTTTTTTAAATTATTAGGTTTGCGACGGTTCAAACTGCATCAAAATAAATATAGCGACGGTTGACAACTGTCGCAATTATTTAGAAACAAATAAATTTGAGTGTGTTTAGCGACGGTTCTAACTGTCGCAAACTGTTTGTAGAGGCGGTTAGAAACCGTCGCAAAAGTTACCGACGGTTGAAACGATTGTTTTTGGAACCGTCGCAAACTGACCTTGCGACGCACGAATTTGCGATAGTTGCAGAACCGTCGCAATCATCTTTTTGAGGCGGTTATAACCGCCGCAAACAATCTTTTTAACCGCCGCAAAATGTTTTTTTTCTTGTAGTGTTTATGTTATCATTCAGCTTAAGTTGGTCGATTTATGTATGATTATTGTGAATACTGAATCATGATAATCAGAATGTTTTACTATGAGATAAATGAGGACCGATTTAAAGGTGTATGACATAGATTTTTGGGATTTGACCCCTTAAAAGTGAGGGATGCTCATTAGATAGAAAAGCGAAGAGTTGCATTTCTTGATGAGAAAATCAAGGGATTAGATTTAAATAAATAGCAGTTTGTTATTGGTTATACATATGCATGTATTATATCACAATCTTGGCTATTGATTTTTAAATCAATGACTATGATTTTTCACTTTTCTTTCAAGCCAACTCCTTACATTAGAGCAAGTTATATATATATATATATATATATATATATATATATATATATATATATATATATATTAATTGCAACAAGTATGAAGTTTGCTAAAGCAGTCTCTCTTATTTGCAGTATATTCTCATTGGTGCTTTGGGGCTGCTGGTGATAACTTCAAAAGAGTAAATGAATCTAAATCAAACTAAATGGGTCTGGCCTCCAAGAGTACTATGAGCACATGTCATGCTTTTTTTGAACTTGAAGGTGTCATTTTGTACCATTAACAACATAATATTAGGAATTAATACAAAGTAGTTGAATTTTATAATTTCTTTTGATCCTTTGTTGGTTCATTGAAAACCTCCTTCCTTTATACAAAAACTAGATTAACGTTTGTTCTCACTGTGGCATCATATTAAACTTCATCTTTGACTGATTTTTTTTACGTTTGAAAGATATATAAAACCACAAAAAACTATTACCAAAATTTATCGAAATTACTGTTCTTTTATTTATTTATCTATTTATTTATAATTATTTTTAAATTTGTGTAAAACGAGTAAAAATAGTCATTTGTTAAAAAAAAACATAAAGTAAAAATAACCCTCCTTCTGAGATGGGAGGAGTAATGTCCTACTTATTTGTTAATAAAAAAACATATTGATAATACCACTCAAAGTCCGGTCGAGTATAAATATTTCGATCATGTAAATTTGTAATATGTACTAAAATTGTAGAAATACGGAAGCGGTTCCCTTCCGTTAGGAATAATTGCCTTATCTTTGTTTTAAATTTTGAATAACTATTTTCTTAATTATATTAAATAATGTGCTTTTTACTAATTATTTAAATGAATAAATGCTAAGTATTCAAAAAAAATCGTAAAGTTTTCTAAACAATAAGTATTTTTTTTAAGTAATGTTTTGGATTAAAAATCCGGGGTGTTATACTCTGTAAGCACGAGAGATTGTGTGTCACTGTGTTGAGTCTCTTGTTGAGACTTTAGAGTTGTGAGGGTTTCAAATCATATATTAGGCTTTTTTTATATAAAAATAATTTGACTTGTTGTCCGTGCGTGCGTGCTTGTGTGTGTATAATATATAATATAAGAATAAAAAAAATTATAACAATATAATTGATCGGGTTTGGGTACCAACGGGTAAAAATTGATCATCTAAACTCGACCATTTAGACCCATTTAAACCTTTAATTTTCACCCGCCTAACCCACCAACCAGTAGAAGTCTAACCGCGTGGTTAAATTTTTTCTTGGGTCAATCTACGTTTTCCACACCTACTGTTAAGGCTAAATCATTGACAAGGTCGTGCATAACAAACTTTTGTCTTCCAAATGTATTGTTTGATTGTTGTACTTGAATTAAGAATTTGGACAACAATTCAATAACATAGTCATCACATACTTCTTCAGGTATTTTATTTTCTTGTGAATGATATATGAAGCCTTCTACCATCCACAACAAAACCAGTTGCTTTTCCTATCACGAGTTAAACCATTTGAAAAAATAGAGCAATATGCAAAAAATATTTTCAAATGAGAGGGGAGATTTCGATAACACAAAAACAAAGCACGGAAAATATTACCATTTGGTAAGTTCCATATGTCACTTATTTGAATTGCAACTCACTCTTTTGTATCCACCTTTGAATGCGAAAATCCTCTGAGTGTTTTAGAAGCTATTGGCTATCAATCGTAATTTTTTACAATCTTCTCGCTGATTGCTTCTAGATTTGGGCATCTGTTGGCTTGAAAGTCTTTACTTATGAATGCATGTTTTGAGAGTGAAGATCAAACAATCATCATCTGAAAAGCATCTCTACTTTATGAATGGAAAATGTGTGTGGAACATCCACAACTTTTTGTTGGCATATTTGGATGATAACCTTGCTTCCACTTTTTTCGTTAATCAAATGAGTTGCTAGTTCATCCCAATCATTATAATTGTCACTCCAAAGGTTGTTTAACACTTACTAAAATCTTTTATCCATTAAGTTTTTATTTAATTCAACTTCAAGGAATTAAAGATTATTGCTTTTAGCACATTCTGATGTGATAGATTCAAGAAGGGATTTAGTTACTCTCAAAATATTGAAATCCTTCGACACACGAACCCCGACATTCAAACCAAAATGTTTTTTGTACTTCTTTACCACTGTAAAGAAGTTGGGCATGAATTTGATTGAAAGGCAAGAATGTGTCTCTGTTGTGCACAAACTTGCAGCATTTGACACATAATCTTCATTTATGAATTGACTCTGTGCGAGGATGATAGATTGTGTGTCACTGTGTTATTTAGTGTTGAGTCTCTTGTTGAGACTTTAGAGTTGTGTGGGTTTCAAATCATATATAAAACTTTAAATGACTTATTTGAAATAGTTGATAGTGAGTTCATGCTTAATTAATTATTAAAATAGAGCGACTAAAATCACTCTAAAAAAATTAACGAAACCAAAATAAAACATAATTCAAAATATAGGTACCAAAAGTACACTTGATTAAATTACATGTATTAAGAAGTGCAATTAACCACGTTTAATTTATATAATTTTAATAAGAATAAAGTGTTTCATCTAAATTATTCGAGTATCTAGAATGTTGGAGATTTAAAAAATTAAATAATTTTTTTTTTCATTCCACAATAATTGATTCGTTTGTAAAAATAAATTATTTCAAAATAAATGATCATTTTAATTTTTAATATACTTATTTTTAAATGTATCATTTACTTAATATTATTTACAAAATTTTCAATGTAATATATTCTCCTATACATTTATAATTAATAATATATTAATATCTAAAAAATATAATTTTTTAATATGTGTTAAATACAAAGACAAAGAAATTTATTAACATTTGCTTAATTTTATGGTGAATATATTCGTGTTGTTGACGGGTCATATTAGTCATTTTTTAATTTTGAAAGATGATATTTATTAACAAGTGAAAATAAAAATTAGGTGCTACTAGTATTTATGCAAAAAAGAATTAGAAGAAAAATTAACTGAGAAAATGGGGTAAACCCCGTTGAATCCAATGGTGGCGCTGCACATTGCTTCTAAACTCTATTCCCATTCTGATTCAAATGCTATTCAACTCCATCACCACCATAATCATCTTCTTCTTCAAACATGATTGTTCTCTATCTAATTAAGATTTTTAGTCTTGTATTATTATAGATAAGGATTAGTGTTTAACCCTTTTGTAATGAAGTCATAATTGTCAATATATCTGAAATTTGATTATATTCCTAATTCGAAGTCTTTATTCTTTCTCTTTCTTCTTTATCTTATTCCCTATAACTTCGACAAGAAGAATAATGTTAGACCTCTTATAATTAAATATTATAAGAGGAGGACGAAGGGATTAAGTTAGTATATGGGCAGAATTTAATGTAGGCAGTTGTTATGTTGTAACAGTTTTTTAATTATGGCAGTTTGGGCTTGTAGTAACTGCTACATGGGCAGTTACCAACAACAACAGAATAAAAGTGGGAAGGAAAATGGGAATTGATGACAACCCAAATATGGATGAATTAAAAAATGGGAAAATTAAAATAAATAAACAAAAGGTGGATTTGAGGAAAGAGATCATAAAATAATGTGCTACAAGATGATTGAAAGCCAAGAGGAATCGCCATAACGGTAAAGAAACCATCAATAAGATTCAATCAAGTTCCAATTCAAGAACTCAAAGGAGAAAATCTTATTTCATCCAAATCTAAGTTTTCTACATATGTGAGACACATATAAATAGGAGTAATGGGTTGTTTGATAGAAGAAAAAAAAACCACAATAAACTAAATTAATCCCGGTGGCTACAATAACTTTCTTAATAATTGTCTTGTCTAGTCTAGTCTTAGGGTTAAGTTTAAATAAAAATGATTTTTAGTTTAGAAAATTTAGAGATTTGTTTATAAATGATATTTTTTTTTTGTTTATTATCATAAAAATGATTTTTTTTAAAGATTTTTAATCTCTTTGTATACAAATTTATAAGTGATTTTTTAAACTACAAAATTATCATTAAGGATATAACTTTTTTAAATACATTAATTTCTATCTTTTCTAAAATTACCATAAGCATGCTGTCATAGTTTGATTATCCAAAACAAGGCAGACAAGTCATCCCCTACGAAATGATATTTTAAACCAAAATTAATTTTGTTCTTTTTATTCCATTATTGAACCAATTCTACAAGAGAGATCATCTTAGGATCTCATCACCAAGGCTCTCAAAACCTTGGATCTCATCATCTTATGTTTTATTTGTTATATTTTCTGTATGTTATTCTGTTTACATCAATAAACAACAGAAATTGTCCCAATTCTAGACCCTTACAATTGCTATAGGGCTTCATAGTTTACAAGACGGAAAATGTTATTTTAGGACATTCAAGGACCTTGCTTCCCTGTGTACTAACAACTTTTAATTTCCTACATAATTCCCCTACGCCCCCTTTATTTTTTCAGTACATGTATCCCCTTAAACTCTCTGGTAGACCGTTATATGCGTTAGTAACAGACTAACAGAATTGGGATTCCAATACCTTACTAACCCCATCTATCCTTCGCACCATAGACCTGCTTTACTTGGTACATTATAACAGCTCTTGCTTAGCTACCAACCAGTGGTAACTTTTTATCCAGTACGATTTTTAATGGTTATCATCTCCTTTTTTATAGTGCCTTATAATCTTTTAAACGGAGACAATAATTTATGAAGTTCCCCTATTTCCTTGCTTTTGTTTACACTACATTTCCCCTTCTTTTTTCTACGTAGACTTATATTTTTATTTTATTTAAAATAATGTATAGTTGCAGTATGCTGATCCTATATTCACTCTTGTTTCAGAGGACTATTGAAGTAAATGCAACAAAGAACCAGGATTTGAGAAGCTTTCAGCTCATATTGGAATATGTAAAAGCCTTGCCAGTAGGTGCTTTTATGCAGTTTTCTCTTATTCTGGCATAAACTACAACAGTGTAGATTATATGCTTGTAAAATGACTAGTTCAACGGTAGATTACAGTCGCAAATGTTCAGACAGGAGGAGAAAAAAAATAAAATATATATATATATATACCATTTTTTTTTCTTATTAAGATGAAACATTTATACCAATTCTGGTCAATTGCTGACAAATTCAACAAGTTTTTATTATAACTGGCTCTCCCCATCCCCCAACAATCACTTATTGACGCTCTTTCTTGTAAGTATATTGATTTATGGAGCACAAGTCATGAAGGGAATTATCGTCATTATTATAATATCTAAATTATTTATTCTAAGAGTACTATTATCTCTTGTGCTGTTTGTTGGCAGTGTGAAAATACTTGTATGGCAAGCATTCTTTCATTGCCTGCTTGATTCCTGTAATGTGAAAATAGAACAGAAAAGAAGACCGCTTATCTAGGAACCTGCAAATAAGACAAAATCTATTTTTCTGCAGTAATGGTGATGATACTTATCAATAATCATCCTAATGTAAATTTTGCTTGTGACTATGTTGCAGACTGGACAAGAAACCGATTTTGTCTTAGTTTCATGTTCTGGCCTAGGAATTGAGCCTTCCAGGCGAGAGCAAGTTCTTAAAGCCAAGAGGGTAGGTTCCTTCCTTTGTTTAGTTTACTTGACATAGTCTAGAATTGATTCTTTTGTTCCCTCTGTTTTCCTTTTTGTTTTGTATGGTCACCTTAATGTCCAATTCTCCAGGCTGGTGAAGATTCCTTGAGAAGATCTGGCCTTGGATACACAATAGTTCGTCCAGGTCCATTGCAGGTGAAGTTCCTTTTGTACTGTGCCACTGGAAATGTATTTGAGCATGCATTGGGTTGATTATTAATGGCTAAAGATTGATAAAATTTTGATCATAGTCAATTCTCTGATTTAGTTGCACCAATTAGCACTAAATGACGTTGATTAGATTTAGCTTTATTATTTCATTTAGGGTTTAATTTTGCAATAAGGTTTGTTATTTGAGATTATTTATTGTGATTTGTTATCAGTGTTGTTATATGGCAGCGCCATGGCCGCCATTCTACCATGGCATAGTGGTTTTTGGACAACACCATAGGCAATTTGTGAAGGAATGTCTGGTATGGCGGCACCATAGGCCGCAATGGCATGTTTGTATGGTGGATTTTTGACCTTCTGCCATGTTCCATGGCAACACTGTTATTCAAGAGACATGAAAGTAGAGGGTGAAGTGGTGAAATTGAATTGTATTTCTCTTAATCGAGAAAACACAAAATTGATACACTTTTATGGGTTCTATTCTACTAAGTAGCGTCTGCAACATGTATCAAACAACGCCATAATGTTGTCATATATTACATCTCTATCAAACTCATTAATCTCTCTTTCTTAATAGTTTCTCCTATAGCTTTTCTAGGACTTTCTCTGCCTCTAATGATTTCATTTGACTACCTATAAAATCTATAGGTTTCCCCTTCACGTGTCTAAATCATCTAAGCCGAGTTTCCACCATCTTTTCTACCAATTACAATAGAATAAAATCAGAAAATAAAAACGAAACACAATAAACTCCTAATTTACTATAATTGTAGTAGCAATTAAAATTATAAAGGATAAATAATGTTAGAATATTAGAAAATATCTTCTAATATCTATTATATTATATTACTTAGAGTATCTTGAATTATTTCCTAGGATCAATTTATAATCATAGAGATATCTTAGAATATCTCTCATTATTATTATGATTTGTTCCTGACTTAAGATTGAGTCTATGTTTCTCTATAAATAGAGATTAGTATTGAGTTTTTTGTAATTACGTTAGCATAAAGCTATTATTAATAATATTCAAACCCTTATTATTTTCTCTCATCTTTTTATCTAAAATCCCACAACTTCAACATAGTATCTAGAGCCTATTTCGATCCTCCTTGAACAATCTCATCGTTCTACTTTCGAGTTCCCAACAGTTAGGGAATATAATCTTAGTTTCTCTTTTCCGACGTGATCATTCCTTTTTCAAACCACTGTCGTGACACATTCCAACACCAATTTCCCTCGTTTTCCGTTCTGTTCGCTACTGCCGCCATTACCGCCACTGTTTCCGGCGACTTTTCCGGCAAACGACCACTCCATCAGCTTAGCCTTTTCCAGATCGGCCCACACCTCAAAGCACGCCGCCAAAAGCCACCGCACACGCCCACACGTGCCTCAACATCCACCGTGCGTCAGATCCATGCGCCGCCTTTCTTCCTCGCGTGTGACGACGCGTCCAACAGCCGTTTAAGATGCAACCTCCTTATCAAAAGTTTAACTTTGTTTTAGACAATCTTTATTAGATAAGGTTGAAGATAATACATTAAGAACTTCAACAAAAAAGTAAAGAGGAAAGGGCAGGAATAAAGCACACAAGGATTTTTATAAGCAAAATACATTTTTAGTCCTTTAAGTTACACGAAAATATCAAATTGATACTTTAATATTTTTTATCAAGTTAGTCTTTGTGTTCGTAAAAGTGACAATGTTGAACTATTTTTCGTTTTAATCTCATTTCAATCATTTTAGTTAGAGATTTTTAAAATGGTACTATGAGTTTTGTTATCAATCACATAAAGAACAACATAATAAATTTTCATGTGATTTCATGACATAAATTTTGAGAGAATTTTGCGTTTAATTTCAAAAAACCCTAAAATCTATCTCACTTGAATTCTCTCTTATTTAATTATTTTTCTAAAATTTCATTAATGGTTTACATTTTTATGATTATTGCAATCAAAACCCCTTAAGAAATTACACGATTTTCTTGAAAAAAAGAGAATTTTGAATTTTAGTTTTTCTAGTTTGAAATTAGGATCATTGGTGTAAATATTTACTAACATAAAGGACAAACTTGACACCAAAAGAAAGATAAAGGACTAACTTGTTACAAAAAAAATATTATGTTATTTTAGTGTAACTTAAACGACCGCGTGATGCATTTTGTCATTTTTATAGTAGTCCACTATAAGCAATTGGTTCAATAGCAAAAAAGTATTATTTACTCTGCCTCTCATATTCTTTAATCTAACATCACCAAACTTTCCACCATGTATTCTTTAATCTAGCCTCACTAGACTTTTTAACGTGTATTCTTTTCTAGTCTCATCAGACTTTATAACAACCAAGTTGTTTGCTATCTTCATAGCAAAGATGACTCAATATAACAGATTTCTATCTATGCTTAAATATCAATCCATGTTATAACTCTTATTAAGAGGATATAAACACTTGGATGATTTACAACAAGATTTCCAACTCTCACAGAGAGGATTTACAATTTAATTCACTGTTGTTCATTGGCTTTTTCTGAATGTTTCTTTTAAATGAAATTTGCCGATTTCTTTTCTCTCTTTATGATCTTGGTTTTCACCAAGTCATATTTCTTCTTTTCTCGTATCATGGACATTCATTTGAATTGTCTCGTGAGGATTTCTGTCTTGATGTTATTGTGTTACAAATCTTTGTCTGATTAACAATAATTTCGTTGATGTGTGGATGTTTGTCAATTTCTTCGTTTGAAATGAAGTTCCTTTAAAAGAGTTTGAGAAAAGAGCCATTGAGGGATAGGCATTCAAAATGCAGCCGTTGAGACTGTAGATGTCGTAGCACAAGAGTTGCAGAATTGACACTACTCTTTAGATTGTCATTGTACGGTCAATAGAGTTAAATCCTTATCAAAGATATGTGTTTTAGTGCTTGAATTCGTACCGCTTAGGAGAGCTTATGATATTTCCATCATATGATACTTCACTCATATCAAATGACATCATCACCAGATGCAAATGTTAAAGTGTATTCACAACTTCTTTTGTTGAGCTAACTATCTTCTGATCTTTAGTAACCAAATGATTTTGAGTTTTTGTTTTTCAATGTACTGTAGAGCATGACATCATCAGATGATAATAACCAGAAAATTAATTATCAATTGAGCTCAACTCTTTCTTTGACTTTTCTTTTTTTGATTTATTCTCCGTACACTTAAGCAAACGTTAGAGGATAAATTGTTCACTTGTGATGTATTGTTTTGTTATCATCAAAACACTAAAAGTAAACATTGTATAAGAACCAACTTGGTACTTCACATGAAAGTCTTCCTTCTTCCTTGAGTAATACTTCTCAGGTTTGCCTTCAAATACTGAGGAATCTCGTTCACTGCCAGTTAGTGCCTCTCTTGGCAAAAATCAAACAATATATTAATGTGAAAATGTAGTATAGCGTTTTTATCTTATCAACTAAATTGCAGTTTTGCTGACAGGAAGAACCTGGTGGGCAGCGAGCTCTAATATTTGATCAAGGAAACAGAATATCTCGGGTAACTGTTTTCTATTGTTTACGGTCATTGAACATTTGCTGCTTTTCTCATTTCAAATACCTGTGAACAATTTTTCATTATTAATTTATTTATAGGGCATTAGCTGTGCTGATGTGGCTGATATATGTGTGAAGGCACTACATGATACAACTGCAAGAAACAAAAGTTTTGATGTGAGTAAACTTCTTGGTTTTAAAAATAAAAAGAGGACTTTGAAACCAGAAGAATCTAAACCTTTTCAACCTTGTCTAGGTATGCTACGAGTATGTTGCTGATGATGGGATGGAGCTTTATGAGTTGGTATGTGAAAAAATTATATTGAAAAAAACATTTCCTTTTTATTTAGTCTGTCTGCCTTCATGAAAATTGATTATTTTGTGTCTGATTAGGTCGCCCACTTGCCTGACAAAGCAAATAACTACCTGACACCGGCTCTCTCTGTCTTAGAGAAAAATACCTAAAAACATCCCTGGTTGAGACCATATATTACTATGGTCTCAAATATAAACAAAAGTATGCTTAAAAAAAGTTAATGTATATCTAGTTCAAATTTGTACTAGATACATCAATTTTCTTTTACCCTACTTTTGCTTATATTTGAGAGTGACTCCTAAAAAGTAAGGTTTCATGAATTGCTTCTTCTACTTCTGCATAGCTGCATCAAATGGAATGTAATTATTTTTTTCTGTATATATTCATAGGCGACCTAAAATATACAACTGATAAATTATAGAAATTGAAAAGTTCTTCATGGTAGTTGGAAAAACAAAGTAATACAAAAATATTGATTTCAATAATGAAGTAGCATTAAGTAGTCAATTGTTAGACGTAAAAATACCAAAATTTTGGTATGTTTATGATAGAATGAAAGAATTATAAGACTCCTTTCAAGCAGGAGCAGCTCTAGGGAGAGAGACTTGAAATCAAAAAATTCTGAATAATTGCTTCTTATCTCATTACTCAATAAAAGAGAAATTTATACTCAATTATTCTTGCACCACTAGAAAGAAAATATTATATGAGAACAATCCTCGCTAATAGCATAACAGTAGAAGCTTCCAGCTGCTGAAAACGCAGAATCCTCAAATATACACATTTCATGTAATCTTTTCAGCAAAATAGGATTGGGCCCATTCACCTTATTAGGCCCACTTTCTTGTCGCCTTTTGTCATGGAATGGTATGTTCATTCAACCCTTAATTTTTCGACTTTTTACATAATTTTAATTTTCGATATTGTAAAATACACTACTACATCTTAGCTTTCTGTAGTGTATTTGAGAGTGTGGAAGCAAAATCAGAGAAGCGAAAGAGCATTCACCTTTTGTCATAGCACTACTTAACCCTTTTTAGTCAGCACCACTTGGACCAACTTTAATTTGCGAAAGTGAACGTGTCATTATAACTCAAACTTCAAGGATAAGATAAGTTTTTTTCATAGCATCACTTTAGAGGTTGAAACGGACAAAATGTTTGATTAAGTATTTGAAACCATATAGATAAATTAGATTTGTTAAACTATTGTTTGTGTTGAAAATATTTGAATGAAATGGTGATCTAATACTGTTGCAAAAAAATTCTCATGAAGGAAATGACTCAATTGAAATAATATTTGAGCATAAAACAAATGAGATTTTCGAATTTTTATTTAGTTTTAGAAGACTTATCTACTTCATCTTGACGGCAAAATTTTAGAAGTACAAAGTTCAATTGTTAAATATTTTATAACGGTTTGTTTGAAATTTTAAAAAATATTATTAGTAAAATAAAGAAAATAATAATAAATAGAATTTGATTTATATTTTGACAAAATGTTTGATTTAATTATTTTAAATTTTTTAACCCAATTATTTTAAAAGAAATATCACTTTTTTTATCCTCCATACATTTTATCTCTCATCTTACATAGAAATTTATATTATATAATTTTTTTATTAATTACTTAATTACAAACTTTTAGATTTATTTTATACATTAAGTACATAATAAATTTATTGATCGTAAAACTTAGCTCAATTGAAAATATCAGTATTGTTAAATTTGACATTTTGTGATGAATTCGAAATCTCCACTTTGCATGTGTGAGTTTATTAGCTCAATTACAAATATTGGTATTGTTAAATTTGACATTTTGTGATGACCTAGATTTGAATTCGAAATCTCCACTTTGCACGTGTGAGTTTATTAGCTCAATTAAAAATATCGGTATTGTTAAATTTGATATTTTGTGATAACCCAGATTTGAATTCGAAATATCCAATTTGCACGTGTGAGTTTAATAGTTCAATTGAAAATACCAGTATTGTTAAATTTGACATTTTGTGATAACCTAAATTTAAATTCAAAATCTCCACTTTGCACATGTGAGTTTATTAGTAGTGTTTACCACTTTATCTACATATAAAAATAATATTCTCTACAAATTGTTATTAATTATGAGAAAAATTCCCTTTTATAGTCAACTGGACGAGGTCCTTTGATAGAAAAGTTTGTTTGTGTTTGTAAATAGTATATGAGGAATATGCACCGCACGAGGTTGAATTATGCTGAATTAATCGTGCGATAGCGTGAACAATTCTTGAATCAATCTGAAGTAGTTTATACTTCTCATGCAGAGATACAGTTTTGATGGGCCTTGTTCCACTCCAAAACAAGTTGTTATAGTATCTTACTATATAGTATATAGAGTGAATTATATTGTATACATCACTTTTATAAAAAGAAATATCGAATTATACTGTATACATCACTTTTTTTTTTTTAAAAAATTATCTTTTATATAAATTTATTGCTTCAATAGATTAACAATTTCAAAATATAAAATTATTATTTTATCATTTAATATGATTAATTTTACATTCAAAATATTTTTATTTTTATTCAAATTAAAAGGTAAAACGATAAAAGAACAAAATTAAGGAAAACGTGAAGTATGTATTAAACAAGTTTATGCGCGTCTCTCTCCCTTTCTCTCCTGCCGTTCTTCCTCTCTCTTGCGCCGCTGCCCGCCGCTGCCCGCCACGTTCTTCCTCTCTCTTGGCGCCGCTGTTATTCTCTCGCCTCGCCCTCTTGCGCGCCGCCGCTGCTCAGCCTGCTCTCTCGGCCTCGCCTCGCCTCACCTTGGCCGTTCGTCAAACTCAAAAGGTTTGGATTTCAATTTCGTTCATCATCAGAATTGATATTTGGAGTTTCGTTTTGGAGTTCTGTTTGGAAATTGAATTTGAATTTCGTTCATTATCAAGATAACAGGATTTCATTTTAGATGTTAGTGATGATTTTGCTACTTTCTTGATTTTTATGTGCTAATTTCTTGATTTTTATGTGCTAATTTCTTGAATTTCATGTACTGATTTTTGTTTGGAGTTAGTGCTGATTTTCAATTTAGATGTTAGTGATGATTTCATGTGCTGATTTTTGTTTGAATTTCATGTGCTGATTTTGCTGATTTTTATCGCATACAAGGTGTTTGTTAGAATGTTTGTGCTGATTTTTGTTGGTGATTTTTGTACTGATTTAGATGTTTGTTGCTGCTGATTTTGCTGATTTATGTTTCCAAAATTGGTTGATTTATGGAACAACATATATGGCAGATTTAGAATAAAGAAACATAAATAATGGCTGTCTGTTTTAGATTTAGAATGCAACTCTTTGTTTTAGAATGCAACCATAATGGCAGTTCAAGTGGTTCTATTTGATGATTTATTTAATTTTAGAAGGAAGAAGAGTAAAATAATTGATTCTTTTTTCAAAAGGAAAATTTGTGAGAGTGAAAGAGATTATTTCAAGTTAATTAAAGAGCACTTTAAGGTATTCTTAAGTCATGTAGTTAAATTATTTGATACTTCACTTTGTGCTTATTACAACTTAATTTTTTGTTATATAATATTATTTACATATTTGATTTATACATATTATAATTTTATGTCGGCCACCTCAAATATTTTAATCAAGCTCCGCCACTGCTTTCTCCGTCAGTTTTTATTAAGAAAAGAGGGAGCTCCGCTCACTCGCTACCTTCGCTACCTTCTCCTTCCGTTTTCACATCAAGAAAAGCGGGTTGCTACCTTCTCCGTCCGTTTTCACATCAAGAAAAGAAGGAATGAAACTCGACGTAGACGTGCTAAGATATCTCTCTAAAGATGATTTTAGGGTTCTCACTGCCGTTGAATTAGGCATGAGAAACGTGAGTCTCTATTATCAATTTCTCATTTAAATTTATGTTTCTATTAACTCACTTTACTAATCTTCTTCTTTTTCTCAGCATGAACTCGTTCCTACTGAACTAATTGACCGAATCGCTCGTCTCAAGTATTCTTCAATACTCTTTTTCCATTCAAAATTTCACATTATTATTATTAGTATTAAATATTTATTATTGTTATTATTGATATTTGTGTGTTATAGGCATGGAGGCACCTACAAGGTTTTAAAAAACTTGCTTAAACATAAGTTGTTGCACCACGACTCTTCTAAATGTTAGTATCTTCTCATTTATGTTTATTATTATTGAAAATCATAAGCAATAGTGATATTATAGTTTTGATTGACTTAGTTGAGACATAAACACTTGTAACTCTTCATGATAGTTTATAAAAACAACACTTAGAACTTCTATGAAAACAGTTTGACTTTATTTTATTTTTTATAATAAAAATAGTTTATATAAGTACTTATACGATTAATTAAACTGTTTATCCAAACTGAACATAATTATATACTTTGCTTTTAGATGATGGATTTCGACTTACCTATCTTGGTTACGATTTTCTTGCCATCAAAACTATGGTGAACAAAGGAGTGTTTGTGGCGGTTGGTCGCCAGATTGGTGTTGGAAAGGAATCTGGTACTTATTTTATTGTAATATGGTGCTTCTCTTTATTTATTGATATCTCAGTCATTTTCTTCTAATTGTGGCATTTGTGATTTGTTAGATATATTTGAGGTTGCCCGCGAAGATGGAACTGTTTTAGCTATGAAGTTACATAGGCTTGGTAGAGTCTCTTTTAGAGCTGTCAAATCTAAGCGTGACTACTTAAGACATCGTAGTAGTTATAATTGGCTCTATTTGTCTCGCCTTGCTGCACTTAAAGAATTTGCTTTCATGAAGGTTTTACTCTCCCTGTCCTCTCTCTCTGTTTTTCCGCAGCTCTATACCTGGATTTTAATTTTTTAATCACATGATTTTCTAGTGACATGTGCTTTGCTTGAGCAGGCTTTGGAAACTCATGGCTTTCCTGTTCCAAATGCCGTGGAACACAATCGGCATTGTGTAATCATGTCACTTGTCCAAGGTTATCCTCTGTAAGTCTTTCATTTTGTTTCAAATTTCAATCATAAAAGTTGATTTGGTCCACATTTGTGTTAAATGTATCTCCTGATTTTCAGAACCAGATTCGATATTGTGTAACTGCTAAGTATTCTTCATGATGGTATTTATTTTGTGACTTTCCTGTGTAACAAATATTTGATGTGTGGTAGATATTTGCTAACTTTTAATGTTCTCTCTGGGTTTTAGATAAAGATGGAAGAAAGAGAAATGTGGTAGATTTTGAATTGTGAATATGGTTTCATCATTGATGTAAAAGACTAACCACTAACCCTTATTCAACTCAAAATCTTAAATTAAATAAAACTAATCATTTTCATGATTATTACTGGACTTCTAATCCTAATTAAATAGTGAAATGTATTCTAAATTCTACAGAAACATGATCTATCCTATTCCTAAGAGACATTGATATATTTTAAATTACTCTAATGACACTGTTCAAATGTTGCGAGTTTTCATATATTTAACAATCTTTTGTTGTTAAGCTGGATTTTTGGTTTGTACTTTGTACCTCACATCCCCTCCATATGTGTGTTGGCAAACAATTGCTTCAATTTGTATAATTTTTTGCAAATGCAGCGTTCAGGTAAAGCAGTTACAAAATCCAGAGACAGTTTTTGAGACAATTATTGGTATAGTTATTCGGCTAGCAGAGCATGGTCTCATTCATTGCGATTTCAATGAATTTAACATCATGGTATGCTTGAATCATTGTCAACATTATTGTTAAATAGAATACTAAATTATTTTTTCACTGTATGTAATTTATGGTCGCTTCTGCCTCTAACTTACACTTGTTGGTTCACTGTAGATTGACGATGATGAAAAAATTACCATGATTGATTTTCCGCAAATGGTGTCTGTGTCGCACCGCAATGCAAAGATGTAAGAGTCTCTTAATTGTATGATATTATGTCTTTCCGAATTCTGTTTTTCTTTTTTTGATTTCATGCTTGTATGAATGCCAAATTTTTTTGTCATCACAATCCTGAAGTGAACCTCATTTGCTATGTTTTGTTTTGAATTTGAATTTAAAAATATATCATTTTGATTTCCATATGCTATATGTTACCTAATGTATTGTATATATATGATCTACCTATCATTATATTCTACTCATTCTTCAATGAGAGTTACATAGCTAACAAATAGCCACTAAGCTTTTTTGTCCACAGTTTATAAAAAAATAATAATATTTAATAAATATAGTAGATTGTTTATGTAAATACATATATCTGTAGGTTTGTGTGGTATAAAAACAGCATTATGTTACACTATTTTCTTTAGGCTTTAACTGGTTATTATTTTTACTTGTTTCAGGTACTTTGATCGTGACGTTGAATGTATCTTTAAGTTTTTCAGAAAGAGGTTGGTAGTTATTTTGACATTATTTATTAGTGAACTTTATTTATTAGTGAACTTTACTATTTTGTTTGAGGAAAGGGGGATGCTATGGAAAAAAAAGGAATCTGTATTTTTATAAATACAGTGGGTTTTTATAAATACAGTTTCTTTTGCATATAGTTTTTAACATATGATTGGGCTAACTCTAGTGATGTTAGCCATAAATTGAAATGATGTCTCGTCACTAGTTGAGGTAACATTTTACAAAGAGCATTTATGTTATCAAGGACATGGACTGTGAATGCGCAAAAGCACATTTTTTTACTCTTGAGGTTCAGCTTTTGGGTCAAACAGTTTTTGTCACTTTATTGAGTAATAATTTTTTTTATTCTGGTCCTATGTCTTGTCCCTTATTTTGTTGTCCTATGACATTTTACTTGTAGTCTTAGTATTTATTTTTTCATTCATATTTGATACATATTTTACTAATTCCATCTCTTAATTTGATTGAATGTTAAATTTATCTTTTGTTGCTTAACTTATAGAAAGATTTTGGATTTTGTGTGTGGCTTCTCAACATTTGTCTTCATTATTAGTCCCCTCTTCTGTTTTAGGTTCAATATTTCTTTTCAAGAAAGCATAGATGATGTTGATGAATCTGATGAAGGGAGAGACGAAGCTGGAAAACTTTGTTTTTCCACAATTGATAGAAGTGCTGGTTTTCTAGATAAGGAACTTGCTGCTAGTGGCTTTTCTAGTAAGGACGAGGAAGATATTCAGAAGGTACAGTGGTTTTTTCTGCCTATCCTTAGTTATGATGCATCGATTGTCAAGCATTCATCTTAAATCTATGTGCAGTTCATTGAAGGCGGGGTGGAGAGTGATACGAATTCTGATAGTGGTGAAGATGATGATTTGACGACAAACCTGAATGAAGCAGACGGTTTAAATGTTGATTCTTTACATTTGTCAGAGCAGGTAATCATTAGCCTTAGTTTGTCATAAAAGATATACAGGCTATGGAATATGTAGTTCGCTATTTGTTCATTTGCTTAATTTTTTATAAAATCAGTCGGGAATAAAGTACTGGTAAAGAGAGATTAAAAAATTGTAGCTCAACTTGACAAAACAAATAGACTCATCTGTAAGGGTATTGTCTTTTTAAAAACTGTTGATGCCCTTGATTCTGCGCTTTATGAACATGAATTTGAAATTTTCATTGATCTGAATTGAATGTAACATTAGTCCGGTATCTTCTGTGATATTCTAAGTGGACTGTGGGATGTAAATCTGAACGCCCAGTATTTCATCTAATTTTTTTTTGTTCACCAATTGACTGCTCAACATATAGTCTACCTCATTTTTTTCACTTGTAATGCAATGCTTTTTTTACCATTTTGATTGAAGGATTTTTAATGAAACCATGTTTAGGATGAGGGACATGAAAGTCATGGAATAGAGGAGAGCGGTGAAGCAGGTGAAATCAGCGGGTCTGAAAAGGAAGAAGCAAGTGATCAGGTATGCTAATTTCTAATAGTTTATAGAGTCTTCGTTGTCTAGCCTTTACATGAAAACCATAATGGTATTAATTTTGATATACAGGAGGAAAACAATGAAATTGAAGCTGAACTCACAAGGAGCTTGGCAAAGCAAAGACAACGTGCTATAGCATCAGCTCGTAGGGGACGGAAAACACTTGCTTCCAGGAATTCCTACAAAGACAAGGGTGGTAGGTCATCTCACAGTTCAAAGGTTCAAAAGCAGATGAGCAGCTGGTGATATATATATATATATATATATATATATGGAAAACAAAACCTATGTGATTGACCTCATGTCAATGTCATTCAAATAGTGAATATTTGAATTAGAAAAGACTGAATATTTAGTTTCAATTGTGCCATCGGTTAGAAGTCCTAAATTATCTGTTTAAAGTTCAAACATATGTATAGTTCCAGATGTCTGAAAGCAGCGTTGAGTCTGTTATGTGTTGTTTTTCTTCCTGTTGACCGAATAATTATATTCTTTTTGAATGAAAATTTTGCTGCCCTAAATAATCTGTCGTTCTTGCATGCATGGTGAATTTTTTGGACTTCAGAAGCAGCTACTATCGATTATCTTTGCTGTGCAGTCTTATCTACCGATGTCGACTGTAAGGCGCATAAACATAGTGCTTCTAGTTAGATATTCGAGGGCATTTATGCTTTCAAATTTAGACAATTAGCCAAGTATGAAAGGTGTTCTATGGGAAACTTTTGCTGGTTTGGCCATAAACAATGACAATTTCCTTGAAGAACTTTGTACATGAGATTGTTCTGTGTTCTAAGCTGAACAAGTGAAACTTGACTAACGATGAAAACTAAATTTTAGTTCCCTTTATATCTTGAACTTGCATGCTTGGATTGGCGTTTGACAAACATAATTTTAGACTATTAAAAAAGAATCGTAACTATAGACTAATTTGCTTTTGTAAAATTGATTTATAGCTTGTTTGGTTATACGTTCAAATTGAAATTCTTGAGTTCCAATGCCGTTATTACCATTATTTTGTGACTAAAATATTCCGATTGATTGTTCAAACAGATTTTTTTATTTATTAAAGAAGTGTCTTTTTAGTTTTTATTAAATCTACACATAATGAGCGATAAAATTAAATTTGATTCAAAGTAAGCCGATGTAGTGTGTGTTTGGACTTCACACTTGCCGTGCATTTTCTTGCTCTGACTGTGTTACCAAACACAAGTAGAGTTTTTTTCTACTAAAATCACATTTGAGATTTGAGAAGAAGGTATAATTAATTTTGATATACTTTGTTGTAAATTTCGAACATTCAGAATATCTTACTCTTAATTGACAAATGATTGCCCTTTTGTCTCGGCTAAAAAACTATGTGAATATCTGATTGCACTTTTTTAAGAGTCAAAATCAATTTTGGTGTAAAATTAATTTTGGCACGTTAGGGTGCTATTGAAAAGAATTTATTATGTCTCTAAATTTGATTCTAGCTTGAAGCTAGAATTTGTAACTTCTGAGTCCAAACATACTTTTTACACTAAAATTTATTATTCAACTCACTCTAGTCTGAATATATTTAAACATAAATCACTTTACATTCAACTTACTTTTAGCTAAAACTAATTTTACAAAATTGATTGATTCAAAATTAATTTTAATCACCACAAAATCAAACACTGAATTAGGTTTCTATTTAAACTTAAAGTATATTAAGTTCGAAATTTTGCACGAACTTAATATACTTCAAACAAACTATAACTGATTTAATGAGCCATTCGCAGTTTCACAGTCTGAATTAGTTCATACTTACACATGCATGGCTTAATCTTTGAGACAAGCATATGACTACTGGTAGGATCAACCAGGTAGCATCCATTAATGACTCTGCCATAATGCAAGCTTTGCACCCACGAAAGGCAATCAAAACTTGCAGAACAACATGCATAATTTAAGGCAACCAATATTTAGGGAAAATGTGAAAAACACAAAAGTTCATCTCAAGCACCGCATCCGAAGATTCAGTCAATACATGGGCACCTTCCTAGACATACGAGTACATCTAGAAAGGGCTCATACGTAAAACTTCAAAAGCCACCACAAGACCGTGCAACGGCAGGGGATGGATCAAGAATAACAAGCCACACGGATACCGTTTTTTATTTTGCTACATCGTCCGTCAATTCACAAGCCAACAGTTGCCTTATCATACCCACATCCTTCCAATTTTTTTTTTGTCCTGGCCTTGGCCGAGGCCTGAGCCACAGATTTGGCCCTGGCCCTGGCCTGGAGCACACATACCTTCCCCTATATATGTTTGATGTGCTTTTTCCAGTTTTGTAGAAAGAGAGCCCTTTTTCAGCTATAGTAGGAAAACCACTTTTGAGGGACCTAGACTTCGAATTTTTTCATGAAAATTTGCACGAATGTTCATCAACCCAATAATAATATCCAGAAAAAAATTTGGAATTTTTTGACAAACGGATTTTTTTAAAATTTTTTTATAAGGGCCAGATTTTCGAGTTGAGGCATCTAGACTTGGAATTTTTTCATGAAATTTTACAGGGACGTTCTCAATAATTAAAAAACACTTCCCACAAAAAATTAGAATTTTCTGACATGGGATGAATTAATTATAATTTTTTTAAGTGCAGAAAATATTAAAAATATAATTAAAAAATATTAAAAAAATTAAAAAATTGATTTTTGGAAAAAATTATAATGGGACTTGCATCATAATACAAAAAACATGGACATCAAATTTTCATTGAAAACAAAATTTGGATTTGGTTACAAAGTGACTAGGTGTTGGGCAAGTGACTAGTGCTGGCTGGCCTGGTGACTAGTGCTGGCTGGTCAGGTGACTAGTGCTGGCTGGCCTGGTGACTAGTGCTGGCTGGCCTGGTGACAAGTGCTGGCTGGCCTGGTGACTAGTGCTGGCTGGCCTGGTGACTAGTGCCGGCTGGCCTGGTGACTAGTGCTGGCTGGTCAGGTGACTAGTGCTGGCTGGCCAGGTGACTAGTGCTGGCTGGCCTGGTGACTAGTGCTGGCTTGCCTTCATGTACCTATAGGAGGAAAACCAATTTTGAGGGACCTAGACTTCGAATTTGTTCATGAAAATTTGCACGAATGTTCATCAACCCAATAACAATATCCAGAAAAAAATTTGGAATTTTTTGACAAACGGATTTTTTTTAAACATTTTTATAAGGGCCAGATTTTCGAGTTGAGGCATCTAGACTTGGAATTTTTTCATGAAATTTTACAGGGACGTTCTCAATAATTAAAAAACACTTCCCACAAAAAATTAGAATTTTCTGACAAGGGATGAAATTATTGTAATTTTTTTAAGTGCAGAAAATATTAAAAATATAATTAAAAAATATTAAAAAATTAATCATGAGCCAAATTTATTATGGGACTTGCATCATAAAAGCACATGACATGGACATCAAATTTTCTGCACTTAAAAAAATTTGGATTTCGTTGCTAAGTAACTTAGTGCTTGCCGAGTGACTGAGTGCTGTCCTGCGAGTAAGCATGTTGCCCTGGTGACTAGGTGACTAGTTGCTGGCCAGCCAGCCAGCCTGCTGCCATGGTGAATGAGCCGGCCAGCCAGTTGCCCAAGTGACTCATCAAAGCAACAGGCAGAGCCTGCGTCGACCTTTTATCTAATAAATGCATCCCTTCCAGAAGTCGGGGTTTGTTGCACGTATTAGCTCTAGAATTACTACGGTTATCCGAGTAGTAGATACCATCAAACAAACTATAACTGATTTAATGAGCCATTCGCAGTTTCACAGTCTGAATTAGTTCATACTTACACATGCATGGCTTAATCTTTGAGACAAGCATATGACTACTGGCAGGATCAACCAGGTAGCATCCATTAATGACTCTGCCATAATGCAAGCTTTGCACCCACGAAAGGCAATCAAAACTTGCAGAACAACAGGCATAATTTAAGGCAACCAATATTTAGGGACAATGTGAAAAACACAAAAGTTCATCTCAAGCACCGCATCCGAAGATTCAGTCAATACATGGGCACCTTCCTAGACATACGAGTACATCTAGAAAGGGCTCATACGTAAAACTTCAAAAGCCACCACAAGACCGTGCAACGGCAGGGGATGGATCAAGAATAACAAGCCACACGGATACCGTTTTAAAGGTAAGCAAAACAGGAACCACATACGAACACCGAAGGCATACAACGAAAACTGACAAGGTTTGCATGCATACCGTTCAGCGCAAGAGCACAGAGCCGGCAAACACAAATATCCAGAGCACATCTCACACGCCAACGCGTCAGCAAGACCCAACATCACCGAACGCCCCACGCCCCACAATGCAAAGCATT
>JBBPBP010009780.1:1081-51050 GCA_037974735.1 Cicer chorassanicum
TCGTACTTCATAACGAAGAAAATAATAACTTATAATAAAATCGAGCTGTCAAATAAAGTAATAATTATATATTTATTTGACACATCTATTTTAATATACGTTATTATTATCTTCGTTATAGCGTACAATTACAAAAAGAAGATATTAATAATATATCATAAAATTGAGTTGTCAAATAAATATATAATTATTACTTTATTTGACAGCTCTATTTTATTATACATTATTACTATCTTTGTTTTGAAGTACAACTACAAAACGAAGGTAATAATAATGTATAATAAAATAGAGTTGTCAAATAAAGTAATAATTACATATTTATTTGACAAATCTGGTTTGGGGTTTAGGGTTTTATTATAGGTTATTATTATCTTCGTTTTGTAATTATACGCTATAACAAAGATAATAATAAAATATATGTGTCAAATAAAGATATAATTATTACTTTATTTGACAGTTCTGTTTTACTATATATTATTATTATCTTTGTTTTGTAGTTGTACTTCCTAACGAAGATAATAATAACCTATAATAAAATAGAGTTGTCAAATAAAGATGTAGTTATTATTATTTTGTCCCTGTTAAATTTTTTTATGCGGATCTTGACATTACAAGACACATAAATCAAAGTTTATTATTAGTAACTATATAAAAAATAATTAACAAACATCATAGATGATAGAGAAAAATAAGGCGAAATGGACAAGTTAAAAAAATATGTACACAGTCAAAAAATAATCATAACTTTTGTCATGTTGTAGAATAAAATAAATAAATAAAACAACTAGAATAAATCATGGCAAATATGAAAAGAAGAAATCAATCTAATATCAACAATTATAAAATCAACCCAACATCAACAACAGAAAACAATCATAAAATATGAGAAATAATAAATTAGAGAAAATCAACCCAACATCAACAATCATAATCCGTTAACATGCCCCCTAATTCAAAGTGATTCAATTGATGTTAATCCAAGATTGTTCCTCATCTCTTGAACTTCACTCTCTTTAGGCTTTTAGTTAGAATGGCTGCTCTTTGATCATTGGTACTGCAATGCTCTAGCTTTATTTTGCCTTTCATCACTTGATCTCTTAAGAAATGAAACCTTGTCTCAATATGATTACTCCTTCCATGAACACTTGGATGTCGTGCTAGATCAATTGTTAATTTGTTGTCTATCTTCAACTTCACTGCTTCATTGCTTCTCAGTCCTAATTCTATCATTAATTCAGCCAGCTATATAGCTTGGCACGCTCCCATTGATGCAGCCACATATTCAGCTTCACATGTGGACAAGGCTACTAATTCTATCATTAACTCAGTCAGCTCTATAGTTTGGCACGCTCTCATTGATGCAGCCACACATTCAGCTTCACATGTAGACAAGGCTACTATGCTCTGTTTCTTCAAGCACCATGAGATTGGTGAGTTATTGATCATGAACACATAGTTCGTGGTACTCTTTCTATCATCCTTATCTCCACACCAATCTGCATCAGTAAAGCCAACAAGTTCAACTTTATCTCCATTTGAATTTGTGGGATAAAGCATACCAAGCTCAATAGTTTCCTTGATGTATCTCAAAATCCTTTTTGCTGCCATGTAGTGTGATGTCCTAGGCTTCTCCATGTATCTACTAATCAGCCCAACACTATATGTAATATTTGGCCTTGTGTTGCACAAGTACCTCAAGGATCCTACAATTTTCTTGAAGATTGTAAGGTCAATCATCTCCTCATTGCCCTCCTTGGACAGTACCAGCCCTTCTTCTGTTGGGGTACTAGTTCCATTGCAATATAGCATTTTGAATCTTTTCAATACATCGTTTGCATACTTCTTTTGATGCATAAAAGTTCCAATTTTCCTGGTTTCAAACTCAATGCCGAGGAAATATGACATCATACCTAGATCAGTCATCACAAACTCCTTCTCCATTCTGATTTTGAACTTCTGAATTTGTGCTTCATCGATGTCAGTCACTAGCAAATCATCCACATTAAGGCATATAAATAATGCAGGTGCTGATGCTGCCTTTTTCACATACACTCCATGTTCATTCACACACTTTTCAAACTGCTGCTTTATGAGGAATCTGTCAATCCTCTTGTTCCAAGCCCTAGGGGCTTGCTTCAGGCCATATGGTGCTTTCTTCAGCTTATATACATTGCCTTCCTTGCCTCTTATTTCATGCCCTGGTGGCTGCTTCACATGCACTTCTTCCTCCAATGATCCATTAAGGAATGTTGATTTAACATCCAGTTGATGCATACATCACCATTTGTAATTGCCATTGAGACTACCATCCTTATTGTTTCAATTCTAGCTACTGGGGAAAACACCTTATCATAGTCCAGTCCATGTTTCTATAGGAATCCCTTTGCTACAAGTTTGGCCTTGTACCTGGCAATCTCTCCATCAGGCATCAATTTTAGGTTATATTCACTTCACATCAATTGATCTCTTATTTACTCGCAAGGTCATCAACTCCCAGGTCTGGTTCTTCTCTATTTCTTTGAGCTCTTCCTCCATTTCTAATCTCCATCTAGGATCACTCAAGGCTTCTTCATTACTTATTGGCTCTGATTCAGCCAACAAAGCAAAATGTGTTAATTATCCATCTGCATTGATGGCTGAGTCAGATGTCACTTCATATGGTTGCAATCTAACTAAAGGTTGCCTAGCTCTTTCAGACCTTTTTACAGACTTAAGAATTGGCTAACTTGTTGCTCCTGTTGGCTAGCCTTCATCAAGTTCCACTACATCTGCACTGTTGGCTGGACTGATAGAGCTGGCTGGTATGTCTGGGCTGGCTTCACTTATTTTCCAGTCCCATCCTCTTGATTCATTCACCAGTATGTCCCTGCTTATCACTACCTTGTTCTTGTTTTGATCATACAGTTTGTAAGCTCCGATTGCATCATAACCTAGCAGCACCATTTGTTCAGCCCTATCATCAAGCTTCCTCCTATTTTGAGCTGGCACATGCCTGAAGCACAATGAACCAAACACTCTCAGATGACTCACAGTTGGATTTCTTCCAGTCCAACCTTCTTCAAGTGTCCAAGTACCTAGTCTCTTGATTGGACACCTATTCAAAATGTATACTGCTGTTGAAACTGCTTCCCCCCAGAATTGGTGTGGCATCTTTCTCCCTTTCAGCATGCTTCTTTCCATATTAAGAATGGTTCTATTTCTCCTTTCTGCAGCTCCATTATATTGTGGTGTATATGGTGCAGTTACTTCATGTATCATTCCCTCTTTGTCACAAAATTCATGGAATTCATGGGATTGATACTCACCACCTCCATATGTCCTAATCACTTTAAGATTGCGGACACTTTGTTTTTCTGCCATCAGCTTGAACCCTCTAAACATAGCCAACACTTCACTCTTCTTCTTCTTAATTAGATAGACCCAAGTTTTCCTTGTAAAATCATCAATGAATGATACAAAGTAGTTATTACCTCTTATTAACACTTCTTCAAAAGAACCACAAACATCAGAGTAGATTATCTCCATCATTATTAAAGATCAAGTTGGCACTTCAGCCTTTAATGAGTTTGTGTTGTTTTGCCTGGCAACATTCTTCACAAGCTCCTTTGGTTTTTTAATTTATGGAATTCCTAGCACCATTTTCTTGTTCTGCAACATTTGAAGGCTTCTCAAATTCAAATGTCCAAACATCTGATGCCACAACCAATGTTCATTCTTGACTTAAGCAGCTAGGCACTTGTTCTCATTGATCTGGATATCAATCTTGAAGGTTCTATTCTTGGACAGTGGTGCCTTCAAGATCAATCTTCTTGAACTATCAAACATCCTCATTTCACTATGCTCCATCTTCATAGAATACCCATTTTCAAGCAGTTGTCCAAGGCTTAGTGTAACACCCCGATTTTTAATAGTGAGTACCACAAAAGTAACACCCCAATTTTTAACAACGCGAATGTATTTTTTTTTTCAAAAATAAATTAATAAAATACCATGTCGTAACACAAACGACAAAAGTCATAAATAATTACATTATATATATATATATATATATATATATATATACAACCAGCTAAAATAGTATTTGGGCCAACATTCTACAGTATGCAAATAGAAAAATACACCGAGGATATGAGACCTATCAGGCATCACTCATACCCCTGCGGTATTCTCGGCAGACATCTACACAAAAGTATTGCTTCAAGAATGCTATTTTCCCCCATGGTCACGTCAAAAAAGTGGAACATGGACCCACCAAAACAAAAGCCAACTAACAATATATGTTATAGATACAGTCATTCCAAAATAAAATAACTACAACCACCAAAGAAAGACACTAAGTCCCTATACAACAAAACTAATTTGATCATCCACCAGCAACTACAATAACATGGGTGACCTCCACACACTCCGCAAGTTCCTTCTGATGCAGTATCTCTCCTCGAAGTGACTTCCTCCTCATCATCATCCATAGAAGGATCACTCTCCTCAGAAGTCAGATCCACCCACGAGATAGGTGGCTTCGACGGCACTAGAATCTCAAAACTGTCCCCTAAACCCTAAACCCCTAAAATAGTGCACTCAAATATTTTCTTGTTCACATACTTCACTTCGCCAACATAACACCATAAACCCTAACACCCTAATAAAATATAGTTCTCAAATAATAGTATTTACATCTTTATTTGACAAATGTATTTTATTATATGTTATTATTATCTTCGTTATGTATTTATAATTCATAACGAAGATAATAATAACATATAATAAAATATAGTTGTCAATTAAAGTAATAATTAAATTTTTATTTGACAACTCTATTTTATTATATGTTATTATTATCTTTATTTTGTATGTAGTTGTACTTCATAACCAAGGTAATAATAACATATAATAAAATAGAGTTGTAAAATAAAGATGTAATTATTACTTTATTTAACAACTCTATTTTATCATATGTTATTATTATTTTCGTTATGAATTACAACTACAAAACGAACATAATAATAACATATAATAAAATAGAGTTGTCAAATAAAGTAATATTTATATCTTTATTTGACAACTCTAGTTTATAATATATTATTATTATATTCGTTTTGCATTTGTACTTCATAACGAATATAATAATAACATATAATAAAATAGAGTTGTCAAATAAAAATTTAATCATTAATTTATTTGCTTTTTTATGCTGATTTCATTGCTTTGTGTAAATCATATCTTTAATTTAATACACTTAAACGCAAGTTAAATTAACATAACATTTATAATCATAATTAACGTTCTTAATTAACCTTTATTTATTTTCATCAAAACTTAAATTGAGAGTTTGTCATAATAATCTCCCCCTTTTTTATGATAGCAAACATGTTAATTTAGATTTTAATTCTAATTCTTATTTTAATTTTGAAGAGCTTAAAAGCTCTCCCTCAATTTCTGCAGTAATTAATTTTTGACAGAAAATAAAGCATAAAGATACACAAATTCAGCATAAAGGGGATTTCATTGATATATTAAAGAGATACATAACTTCAATTTCAAAACATATACAGAAGTATCATATACAAAAGGCTAATAGAGCTAAATATCACTAGAAAGGGGGGTTGAATAAGGATTTTGGCGTTTAAAAATATTTTAAGGAGTTTTTGAATTTCTGTCCTCTCTGAGAGCATGCTAGCTGAAGGATGGAAATTCAAACTTGTAATCAAGAACAGAATAAATGCAAGAAGAATATAAAGAGATAGACACACAACTTTTATACTAGTTCACCCAAAGATGGCTACGTCCACTCCTCACACTCTTGTGAGATTTCACTAAAGATCAATCAGTTCAACCTCTCACCAAGGATGATTACACTTTGTGTATTCTCAAGCTTCACCAAGCATACAACTGAGTTTCAAATATTTTCAAGTACAACTTACTTCAAAATTACAAAGTGATATGAGTATGATTGCTTTCTCTTTACTTAAACACTTTCTAAAAAGATATTTCAAAGATCTATTGTATGAATGTAGAAAGTATAAAGAGAGGATGAATATTGCTTATGATTAACTTAATATTCTTGATCTTTTTCTGCAATATTGTTGTATGTTTCATTATGAAGAGCTTGCTACCTTTTATAGAGTTCTTGTACAGCTCTTCCATGTGTTAAACACTTTATGACCGTTGAGGAGGTTACATCAAAGAGTTCAATGGTCTTTGAGCTGAAATTACAAAACTGCCATCCAGTTGTCTTGAACAGTTTCAGTCAATCCTCAGCCTTGAGGTTCAAACCTCCTAGGTACTTGGTCCTTTGTAGCCTTTTTCTTTTTCTTTCTCCAAGACATGAAAAGGCTATTTCTTTGACTATGTGAGCTACAGCAGTCTGAATTCGTGTAGTACCAGGTTTGAATTCAACTTTTGAAGAATGATGTGACAAATTGTTCAACCTTTTACCTAGTACTAGTCGTCCTCTACCTAGAACAGCCTATCCTCGTACTAGTCCAAATGTGTTTTTTGACCTCTTTAGATAATATGCTTTATTGGGTCATTCTTGGTTACAATTTTGACATCTTAACCTGATTAAGAATCATGGTTACGTTGCTGGATGTATACTATGCTTTTACGAGGTCATCCTCATGTAGGTTCAACCCATCCTCTAGCTTGCAAATATGATGGTTTTGAGTTATATGTTCATCCTTTTAGTCTTTATGATTAATAATCTGTTCTCCAATAAGAAATTGACAAGCCGTGTCTCCAATAATCAGATCTGGAGGATGATATGTGACTGTCTTCCATCCTCGTGGAGGTTGCTGAGAGGTTGGATCAGAATCATCCTCTTCGTTTAGACTGGGTGCGTTAGAGGATGAAGGTTCATCTTCCTCAGATTTATCCATTTTTTATAAGCACAAGTCATCAAACTCATCAAAAATAACATGCATGGATTCCTCCACAGTTTGAGTCCTAAGATTATATATTCTATAACCTTTTGACGAAGTGGAGTACCCCAAAAATAATCCTTTGTCAGATTTTGAATCAAACTTTCCCAAATTTTCTTTATTATTTAGAATGTAACAATAACATCCAAATATATGAAAATATGAGATGTTTGGTTTTCTTCCTTTCCATAGCTCATATGCAGTTTTGTTTAAAATTTTTCTAATGGATACACGATTAGAAACATAGCATGCCGTGTTTATAGCTTCGGCCCAAAAATATTTTTCAATGTCGGCTTCATTTAAAATGGTTCTAGCCATTTCTTGCAATGTTCTATTTTTCCTTTCAACAACTCCATTTTGTTAAGGAGTTCTTGGGCAAGAAAAATTATAAGAAATACCATTTTCATCAAAAAGATTTTTAAATGATTCATTTTCAAATTCACCTCCATGGTCACTTCTTACGGAGATAATTTTTGAACACTTTTCATTTTGGATCTTTTTACAAAAATAATAAAAAGCCTCAAAGGCATCATTTTTATGTTTTAAAAATAAGACCCAAGTAAAACGTGAAAAATCATCCACAATTACAAATCTGTATCTTTTACCACTAAGACTTGGAGTTTTAATAGGTCCAAAAAGGTCAATATGAAGTAGCTCAAGAGGATGATTTGTTGAAACATCATTTTTAGAGTGAAAGCTACTTTTAACTTGTTTTCCTTTGGCACAAGCATCACATACTTTGTCTTTCTCAAAATCAATTTTTGGAAGACCTTTAACTAATTCTAATTTAGACAATTTAGAAATATTATTTAAACTTGTATGACCAACTCATTTGTGCCATATCCATTTATCTTTTTCAATGGATACAAAACAAGATTCAGTAGGCAAATCATCAAGATATAGCTCATATAAATTCTTTTTTCTAAAACCGGAAAAGAAAACTCTACCCGAGGATGAGTGTTTAACCTCGCATAGATTGGGCTTAAAAATAACTTCAAAACCACTATCACAAAGTTGACTAATACTAAGCAAGTTATGTTTTAAACCATCCACATATTGAACATTTTCAATTTTGGCAGAATTTTTATTACCAATGATACCGGTACCTTTTATTTGAGCTTTCTCATTGTTTCCAAATGTGACCGATCATTCATCCCTTATTTCCAAGGAAATAAAGCAATGTCTATTCCCTGTCATATGCCTTGAGCAGCCACTGTCCAAGAACCATGGCTTTCTTTTGTTGATCAGAGGATGTACATGTGTTTGAGTTTAATAGTGACTTAGGTACCCATATAGAAGTGGGTCCTTGTTGGTTAGTTCGTCCTCTTCTGAGGAATTTTCTTTTGTGATAGAAAATAGAATCGTGATGCCCATGTTTACCACAGAATGAACATTCTTTCTTAATGTTGTGTGCCCTTTTCTTGGCATAACATCTCTTGAAAGTATGTCCAAGTTTTTTGCAAAAATTGCATCTTGGCCTATCCTCTTGTTTCTTTGGAATAAAAAAATTTTCATAGAGTTTTTGTTTTTGAGAACTTTTAAATCCAATACTAGCTTTGTCAAAGATTCCAAATTGTGATCCCAATATCTTTTGAAAAGTATCAGTGGATTTAACAAAATTGGTAAGATCATTTTTGAGTTCTTCAACCTCTATTTTCAAAATTTCCTTTTCTGCATCCTCTTCTGGAGGATGAGTTTTGACATTTCTTTTGTTTGCAATAGATATTTGTTCAGACAACTTCTCATGAGATAACTGCAAGTCTAAAATGGTTTGTTCATATTTTTTATTTTTAGCTTGAAGTTCCTCATTTAGCTTCTTTATTTCATAAAGTTGATTTTTAAGTAAGCCACATTTATGAGATAAAGTGTTTGAGTCATTCAAAAGATTGTCAAATTCTATTTCTAATTGTTCACAATTAGGTCAAAGTTCAGATATGATTACCTTTTCAGATTCTGAGTTAGTCATGAGACAAAGGTTGGCCTCTTCTTCCTTTTCTTGCTCCGAGGATGAGTCATCACTATCATCCCACGTGATCATCATAGATTTGTTTTTGTAGGGAAATCTTCTTGAGTTCTTTTTGTTCAGAGGACACTCAGTTTTGTAGTGACCCAACTTGTTACATCCAAAGCAAGTAATCTGACTTTTGTCAGTTTTTTCTTTTTGAGGAGATCTTTTTTCCTGTCCTCTACGATTTATCATCCTCTAGATTCTTCTGGAAATTAGAGCAAGTTCATCCTCTTCCTCAGATAGAGGATACTTTGCATTTTCCTTCTTTGTGGCTTCTTCAGCCCTCTTGGAGGATGAGCTTTCAGTTTGACTTGATTTTAGAGCTATCATTTTTCCCTTTTTGTTTGGTTTGTCAGCCAGCAACAGAGGTTCGTGAGCTCTTAGAGTTCCAACCAGATCTTCTAGTTTCATGTTGGCCAAGTCTCTTGCTTCTGTGATGGCAGTCACCATTGGCCTCCATTCTTTTGGTAAACTCCTTACGATTTTTCTTATCCTTTCTTGAATAGAATAAACCTTTCCAAGAGATCTCAAGTTGTTCAGTATGATTGTCAGCCTTGAGAACATTTCATCAATTGTTTCATCCTCCTTCATCTCAAATAACTCGAACTCTCTTACTCCCATGTCAATCCTTGCTTCCTGTACGTGGCTTGATCCTTCATGATGAATCTTTATAGTGTCCCAAAGTTCCTTGGCATTTTTGCATTCTTCAACCCTATCGTATTCTTCCCTGTTCAAAGCGCACGTTAGAAATAAATGAGCTTTAGAGTTTAGGAGTACCTTAGCATTTTCATCAGCCGTCCAATGTGGTTGAGGTTTCTCGTTGGAGGTTGCATCTGTGTTGTTGATTCTGATGACATGATCCCCGTTCTCAACTACAGACCACATGTTGTTATCTTGTGATATGAGAAACAATCTCATCTTACCTTTCCAGTGGTAGTAATCTGTACCATCAAAGTAGGGAGGTCTGGTGGAGGATCCTCCTTCAGGAACATACTTAGCTTTTGACATTTTTTCTTTTGATCTTTTTCTCTTACACGGTTAGATGTAATATTTCTAGAGAACCTTGCTCTGATACCAATTGATGGAGCTAAATATCACTAGAAGGGGGGTTGAATAGAGATTTTGGTGTTTAAAAATATTTTAACGAGTTTTTGAATTTATGTCCTCTCTGACAGGATGTTAGCTGCAGGATGGAAATTCAAACTTTTAATCAAGAACATAATAAATGCAAGAAGAATATAAAGAGATAGACACACAACTTTTATACTGGTTCACTCAAAGATGGCTACGTCCAGTCCTCACACTCTTGTGAGATTTCACTAAAGATCAATCAGATCAACCTCTCATCGAGGATGATTACACTTTGTGTATTCTCAAGCTTCACCAAGCTTACAATCGAGTTTCAAATATTTTCAAGTACAACTTACTTGAAAATTACAGAGTGATATAAGTATGATTGCTTTCTCTTTACTTAAACACTTTCTAAAAAGATATTTCAAAGATCTAGTGTATGAATGTAGAAAGTATAAAGAGAGGATGAATATTGCTTATGATAAACTTAAGATTCTTGATCTTTTTCTGCAACATTGTTGTGTGTTTCATTATGAAGAGCTTGTTGCCTTTTATAGAGTTCTTGTACAGCTCTTCCATGTGTTAAACATTTCATGACCGTTGAGGAGGTTACATCAAAGAGTCCAATGGTCTTTGAGCTGAAATTACAAAACTGCCATCCAGCTGTCTTGAACAGTTCCAGTCCATCCTCAGCCTTGAAGTTCAAACCTCCTAGGTACTTGGTCCTTTGTAGCCTTTTTATTTTTCTTTCTCCAAGACATGAAAAGGCTATTTCTTTGACTATGTGAGCTACAGCAGTCTGAATTCGTGTAGTACCAGGTTTGAATTCAACTTTTGAAGAATGATGTGACAAATTGTTCAACCTTTTACCTAGTACTAGTCGTCCTCTACCTAGAACAGCCTATCCTCGTACTAGTCCAAATGTGCTTTCTGACCTCTTTAGATAATATGCTTTATTGGGTCATTCTTGGTTACAATTTTAAGATCTTAACCTGATTAAGAATCATGGTTATGTTGTTGGATGTATACTATGCTTTTACGAGGTCATCCTCACGTAGGTTCAACCCATCCTCTAGCTTGCAAATATGATGGTTTTGAGTTATGTGTTCATCCTTTTAGTCTTTATGATTAATAACCTGTTCTCCACTATAAATCCACTCAAGAGCACAGATTAGTCCTTAATCACAATCATAATCTCTTAAGTAATTTTGTTATCATTAAAATCAATTGAGAGAGATTTTGTCTCAACAAAGGCCTTCTAACTATTTATCAAAATATATACAACTAAACTTAATTATCCCCCTTTATCACACAAAAAGGTAGGAAAAAACAACGCATATTTAGTCAACGACGGGGAGGATCCCTCAGATGAAGAAGATTTTGAAGGATCAGGAATGGGCTGAGAAAGAGGAGGATGAAGAGGAGGGGGACTTAATCCTAGCTTAGGAGCAAGCTACTCGATCATCCAAGTCTATAGTAAGGTAGTTTCCTTATCCTGCTGAGTTTGGCGTGCTATAATGATTTGAAGGGCAACCATTATCTCAATGTTTGAAGGTTCAGCTTTTGGAGGAGGAGTAGGATGATGAGTGGTGGTAGAAGGCGTGGTAGGAATGGTTGTTTTTGAGGGAATGGGGGAGGTGTATAGAGAGGGAAGAATGGAAAAGTAGGTAGCCACTCGGGTAAGGAATCAATGGAAGATTTTTGGTTGATGGATGGGCCAGGAGTGTTGGGAAAGGATAAAAATTGATTGATGTCGAAGAGTGAGGAGCTGGTTTTTTGTGGTGAAATAAAAATAGGTGACATGGTGGAGACATGATGGTTTGGGAGTAAGGTGCACAGGTCGTGTGGTGGAGAGTGGAAGTTTTGTGAGTAAGAGAGGAAGTATGTTGAGGATAGAGTAGATGGATGGGGGAAACAGAGAAAATGGGAAGATTGATGGGTTGTTTTGGAGAACGTTCTCAGTTTGGTGGAGAACGTTCTTGAGTAGTTTCAGTAACTGCTTATGGTTCTGAGTCAGCAGAAGGAAATGGTGATGTTGGTTTAGTTGTTGCGGCTTTCTTCCGTGCTGAGCGTTTTCTCTTAAGGGTTTTTGGTGGAAAGGTGGGAGTGGGAACACTTCTATCAAATGAAGTTTTCTTCATATGAGAGATGTTCTTGGTGGAAATTTTGGAAATTTTTATGAGTGATTTTTCATTGGTAAGGGGGATGTGGAAATGCTTAAAGACTTTGGTTAAAATCATTCCATAAGGGACTGTGTTTTTCTTATAGTCCTTTGTAGCGGCTGAGATCATGTGATGGATGATAATGTGGGGGAGATTGATTCGTTGACAGTTGAGAAGTGTAACAGCTCAATTTAAAAAAAAAAAACTAAAATCAAATCCATAAATAAAGAAAGAAATACTTTTGGATAAAATATATAAGTCGTAAAACAACGACAAAGTCAACAAAATTACAAACAGCGGAAATGATTTTGAAATGAAAGTCCAAAGTATTTAAATAGAGAAAATACACCAGAGCTGTGAGACCTATCAGACATAGCTCATACTCCTGGGGTATTCTCGGCAAACATCTGTACAAAAGCACTGCCCAAAGAATTTTAACTTTCCCACGTCACATCAAAAAGTAGTACAAAGACCCATCAAAATAAAAGTCAAGCTGACAATATAAGGTATAGGTACAGTTTTCCAAAATGAAATAAATACACCCACAAAAGAAAGACTTCTAGCCCTTATACAGCCAACTAATCTGATCATGCCACAAAACTAAACAACTCGGGTGATCTCCACGCGCCCACAAAATCCATCTGACACAGCCACGGTCAGGTAAGACTAACTGCGTTCCCGTCTCCAGAGTACTAACCGGTAGGACGGTCATGATCTTCATCTGAGGTCAAAGCCCAGGTTTCCACAATAATTGTAAAGGTCGCCAACCGATATTAACAAATATGACATAACATTTAAATTCTTAATGCACAAAATAACCTTTCAACTTAGTATACATCTAGAAAGGGTTTTCATATGCCAAACATGCATAATCAAAGTTGAAAAATGAAGTTTTTAACAAAACTGCTATGTCGTATTCGAATACAGCATCCTTGTATTCGAATACAGTGCTATTTCACAAGTCAGAAGCAAAAACAACACAACTATATTCGAATATAGACCTTTGTATTCGTATACAGCTGTGAAAACAGTGAAAAATCCTACACATTTTGTATTCGAATACCACGTCCTCGTAGCTGAATACAAGTGTTAAGTCAGTGGCAAAAATAGGATATCTGTATTTGGTACAACCTCCTCGTAGCCAAATACAAGTGCACATTCACACGTCAGTAGCTAAATTGAATATCTGTATTCGACTACACACTGCTTGTAGCCGAATACAATTGCTAAAATTTGCAGATTTCAGTTTCAGAAATGTTTCGCAATCATCCAACACTTACCACACAAAGTCAATCAATCGCACTCATCAATTATGGCACAAATACAAACAACAACCGAGTATCTATATACAACAATCACAGTATCTCAAACATGACTCGCATGTCGACACTCTAATGCAATGCGTATATGCCAATGCACATGATTCCGAAGAACCAAAAACTCTCCTCGAGATATGTAAATCGTAATCGTATTGTCTATCACATGCCAAATACAAATTATCAAGGTGCCACCTATCATGGGTCCGCACAATTTACTCAAGTGTAGCCTATCACAGGCCTTACACATCAATTCCAAACAAAAACCCTCAGCGAGAGGCGTAAATCGTAATTGCACTACCTATCACAAGCATAGTAAAAATTACCAAGGTGCCACCTATCACGGGCCCGCACAATTTACGAAAGTGTAGCCTATCACAAACCTTACACTTTAAGTTAAATCCTCATAAGGATAAGATAGACCAACTATCACATGGAACCTTCCTGTGGCCCATCACGGACACCACTTAACTTCGTGGCCCATCGCAGTCACTACTGTCACCACAAGCTATGAAATGCATGAGTATGCTCTGACTCTTTTCACCACAAACATTATGTTAATGCAGCTATTAATAAATACACCACAAGACCAAAGCCAAAGCCAAGGCCCGAGCACGGTCGAGCCGGTCGGACGGACGGCGGCGACGGCGGCGCCCGCGCGTGTGTCGTGGTAACCTTTGCTTGCGTTCTTCCTCCTTCACAAAATTGGGGTATCCCTTGGGACTCACCCCAAGGTACATACCTCCACCTTATATACCCTACTAGTGTGTGATATCCCTCATATGTGGGACTTCTCATTTTTTCAATTCACAACCACACTAGCTCATTAATGTCACCATTATTTCCAACAATCTTCCATTAATTTTATCATCATTTTCAACAATTTAGATAAGAAATTTTCTCATTAAAATAATATTTTAGTGAAGAATCATTTTAGTCCATAAAAAAAATTGAGATCTAATTATAGTCCACCAGAAAAATAAAGACAACTTTTATTAACAACAATAAAATTGAAAAAAAAAAGTAAAAATAATTAATTTATAAAATATATTTCGTTACAATCAAAGAAAAGTTTTTAACTTAATAAACTACAAATGTTATATTTTTTAATTTTTCATTTATTGAAATGATAAAGATATGTAACTAGACCTGTCAAAACGGGCTACCCGACCCATTTACAGCCGACTCTGACGGGTTGCGGGCTTCTTTGGACCGGGCTAAAAAACCATGTTTTAATATGGGCTGTTAAAATACTACCCGAGCCCGACCTTAGACGGGCTGCGGATTGGGCGGGTAGCCCGCATATTTTTTTTAAAATTTTTTTTATTATATTTTTAATTTTCTTGCGACTTTTTTAATTTAAAAATTTTCTTCATACCCATTTAAAAACAACTTAGTTTGGAATTTCTTCATGCCCATTTAAAAACAACTTAGTTCTACATGCCTATTTAAAATATAACTTATATGATATTCTAGATCATTAAAAATACACAATAAAATAACACAAACTAAGTTCGAAATTCGGATTTTTCAATTAACACAAACTCGATTCAAACAACACATTGTCCAAGACAACACATTATCCAAACAACACACAAATTAAAATAAGTTCGAATTGCCAAAAACAACTTAGATTTGTCTAGCATGGCACAAATGAAAAACTCAAATCAAATTTAAATAGAGTGCTAAATAGTTCTAATGTGACTTTGAAATAAATCTTTTGACTCCTTGAACAATGTTCACATTTTCCGAAGTGTTGGATGATTGTCCACCTTAATCATTTTGATTTGTATCATTGTCATTGTCATATTCTACAAAATAAAAAAATTGTTTGTTAAAAATATATAACCAACTAAAGATAAGATTATATCACAAAGGATAATATATATATATATATATATATATATATATATATATATATATATATATATATAACCAAGTAAAGATAATATAAAACTTGAAAAACTTACCTTCAAAACCATATAACCAACTACGTGTCCACAAGAGAGCTTAAACTGATACATTTCCCTTCAAAATAGGGTTTGTACTTTGTTGTGTTTTTGTGAATCCTTAAAAAAAATTGGAACCGACCCAATTTAATTTTTGTTTGTTTGGGCCTTTTTTTTAAGACCAATTTCACTTTTTTTATTTTTTTCAAATTCATTATGCGGGCTACCCGGTACCCATACGGGCTAACCCTAATGGATAACGGATTTATTCGAACCGGACTCAAAAGCCCTGAAAAAATTTGCGCTGAAATTTTTAGGCCCAATCCCTATGATTTAGTGGGCTGGGCAGACCGGCCCATTCGATCCCATTTTGACAGCTCTATATGTAACTACCCGTGGCGGAGAAGAATTTTTGTGAGGATGAAAATCCTCTCGACAACGATCCATTTTATTCTAAGAAAGGATACATATAGAGGAGAATGAAATTCGTTTTATTTTTTAAATTAGAAAAAAAAAAAAAGTATGTTTAAGATAGGGTTAGAAAACGGGGTGAAACAATTGTTGCAAATATTGTTTATAGATGGTAGACATGAGTTCAAAAGGATTATGCGGTGTTAATTTAGTTTACATTTTATATAATCAAAGTTAAAAGATTGTTAATTTTTGTGTCAATCAATTAAGTTTGTTATTTTTTTAATTTTATACTCTTGCAAAATTCAGATTTAATTGCAGTTTTAGTCATCTATTTTTACTGATTCACAAAATTAGTCCCTCTATTTTAAAAGTCAACAGTTTTAATACATTTATTTAATTTTTTAACTAAAAAATAATAATGTGTGATATTTCAAATAACGTGATATATGAAAATTATTAGTACCAATTTTTCACCTTCTCAAAATGTTGAATACCAAATAATTTCAAAAAATAAAATTCAAAATATAATTATGTTCTGAATTAAAATAAAAATAAAAATCCAAAACAATTGTTAATTTATCCCATTCACTTGTATTTTAAATATTTTTAATAAAATAGTTGAAATATTATTTAGTAATTTCAATAGATTATAGGGGGTGCAAAAAGACAATGTATTGGGATGCTACAGGTTAGTAATTGCTCAAGATCACATTCTTGTCACACTTCCATTATGAAACACAATTGAGGCAAAAGAACGGCCAGGTTCTGACTCACTTAGGGTAGATTTTTTGTTAACAGGGTGATGGGAAAAGAATCAATCGAGCGTTAGGATACTAGATTTAGGCTAAGCCCAATAATGAGGTGGATAGGGAAGTTAAAGGAGAAATGCTTATGTTACAGATAGTGGAGGTAAAAAACTGTACATAAGGGAGAGGAATGGAAAAAAGGAGTCATTTAGTATTATTCAGTCAGAAACCTAAGTGTTTTTGGCAGAGAGAATTCCAAATTCTTGATCAACATTGCTCTAAGATTACAGGAGAGATCCTCTTGTAGTATATTTCCCTGTTTTCAATCAATAATACTACTTTTCTAATTCGTGTTGATGAGGGTTCTTTTCACTAATTGACCCAATTTGTTATGATTGCCTACTTTTTTGAACTCAACTATTTCGTCTATTCTTTTAAACCAAATAATCAACTTCGAGTGATCTAAAATTGCTTATATTTAAAGCTCGAAGGAGTAGGCTCACACCATTAATGTTGGCTTACCTGTCTTCATAGTGCAACCACAACTCTCCATTTGAAACTAATGATGCAAATTAGATAGAAATTTAATCAATCGCACATTTATTAAAGAAATCACATAAAATTAATTAAAAAATTGATTTAATGTATAGAAAATGATTACAAAAATTTAATAATATTATAGGAATAGTAAAATTAAAAATCGAAAAATTAGTTAAAATTACTTATTACAAAGAAAAAAAAAATGCATTTTTTTTCTTATAATAAAGAATAGTAAGAGTAAGAGTTTAGTCTTGGAAACTCACAATACCGAGTTCAAATTTTCTCAGAAACCGTGATAAATTAGTTGTCGGTGTCAGTTTGATTATTAAAAATTTCCTCTTCCTCAATTTGAAAAAGATAAAAATACTAAAGAAAATAAAAAAACTTGAATCAAATTTAAAATACTATTTTCTATTTGACAAACCACTGCTCATAATTTTGCTCATAATTTCTTCAGCTTCTGTCCCCGCAGCCCATTCCAGAAAGCAGCTGCTTTGACTACATTTTTTCCTGGAAGCTGAACTTCCAATACCTGAGTTACAATATATGTTAAATTTCTGTAGAAAGTGCTCTTTTTCATATTAAACATCACTGCTTCCTCAATATTTATTCCTCGCAAAATAGAGTAAAACGCATATCAACCAGTACCTTTAAAACCAAGTAATTTTCTTTTACCTGCTTAATATATTCCAAAAAAATTCTATATAATTACAGATTTAGGGAGAGATTCTGGATTTTCAATTTAAAAAATGCTCGTATAAGTGTGCACAAACACAATTTGAATCCCCGAAGACATTGCCTCTTCATCCAACATGATTTTTATTTGATATTAGTTTCAAATGTAACAGGATTCCATAGAGCAATTGGAGAAAAGATTAAGGGAATATCCCTTTTTTATAAAGCTCCTGCATAATCTACCCTACAATGCATAATCTACCCTACAATGGTTTACACCACTCAATCTCCAAATTTGATAAAGGAATGGAAGTCTATATTTATAGACTTCCTATAAGACGAATAGGGATAAGGAATAATAGCAACTACCCTAAATCAAAAACAACAACTAACAAACAGAAAATAACTAACCTAACTGACTAATCCAACAACCCTTAACTTACTTTAACTACTTTAATTTCCGTTTATCCTATATATTGTCAAAATTGTGGGATTTTAGATATAAAAGGGAGAGAAAATAATAATAATAATAATAATAATAATAGCTTGAATATTATTTGTTTCCAACGACTTTTCCGGCAAAAGACCACTCCATCAGTTTCACCTCTTCCAGATCGGCCCACACCTCAAAGCGCGTTGCCGAAAGCCACCGCACACCAGGTCCACGTGTCGCCACGTCTGGTAAACGTTTAAGACGCGGCCTCTTTTATTGAACTTGTCTCGGCCTCTAGGTTCTGAACTTGCCCTCGTATTCTAGTTTCTGCCTACGGTTACACCTGCTACCTCCAAGATCCATCGTCTTTCGTTGCTGCTGGAAAAGTTTTCCAGCAAGTTTTTCGACACAACCACTTTCATTGTTTGCAAAATCTCTCAATCTACAAAACCCATATTTTTAGGCCAAAAGTTGTTCCACGCACGCTCATGTGCCTCCAAATACGTTGTGTTCATCCCACGCGTAGCAGCCAACAACCTCGAGCTCAGGCGCGTTTGTTCGCTTTTCGGCACAGTGTTTCAGTCGTCTAGATTGGGTTTTCCTTCCTAGTTCCAGATCTGCTTTAAATTTTTTTTTCGAGCCACATGCATACAGCTTGACAATTTATCCCAAATATACTGGCCCCATCTTTGTCCCAGATGTATTGGCCTTACATTTCTCTCCCTGAAACATGTCTCTCTCTCCTTGAAGAAAATTCAAGTTTAAATATATTGAGTCTCGAGGTTTGAAGCTTCCAAATGCAGTTCTTTAGAAGGACGGACTTTGCTTTGTTCAATTGTTTGTCATGAATTTCTCTCAAGCTGATAATCAATCCAGCTATCTGACTAGATTGTATTTATAGCAATCATCTCCGACTTCACCTGCATCGCTAAGTTGCCTCTCCATTTGTTATTATTATTTTGCTGAGCAAAACATTGTTTTCTTGTAACCAGCTAAAACTTAGTAAGCTCTAGATTGAGGGGGAGTGTTAGAATATTAGAAATATCTTATTGTATTAGAGTATCTTGAGTTATTTCCTAGAATCAATTTATAATCATAAAGATATCTTAGAATGTCTCTCTTTATTATTATGATTTGTTCCTGATTTCCGTTGACCAAAATTGGAAAGTAAGGGCATATCTGGAACCGTAAGGACGAGGCAAGACAAACTGAGAAAGATGCGTGGTAAATGGTTGTCGAATGCGTCGTCCCGTGCGATGGAAGGAAGTTGAGCATGGATCGGACGAGCAGAGGAAGAGACGGTGCGCGTGGGCCCGTGGAGCGTGGTAGAACTAGAAGATGCAAAGTTGATGGAGTGGTCGTTCGTCGGAAACAGTAACGGCCGCAGTAGCGAACTGAACTGAAAATGTCGAAACAAAGGAGATCATATCAAAAAAGAAAAATTATTACATTCCCAAACTTTTGGAAACTCGACAGCATAATAGAGGCGGGGGATTATTTAAAGAGGATCGAAATAGGTTATGATACCATTTTGAAGTGTAGGATTTAAGAGAAAATAATAAAAGCTTAAACATTATTTGATAATTGTTGACATATAACAATCAGATCTGATATGATTGTGTTTATTAGTTGATTTTCTATTTAAGTTTATTTATATTTTGGGAAAGAATCAAATCACTCAGATTTGATTTATTTTCTAATTTATTTTTCTTTTATTCTCTACATTCATTAGATAGCTTACAGCATTGTTTATATATATATATATATATATATATATATATGTGTGTGTGTGTGTGTGTGTGTGTGTGTGTTTGCACTGTTTCACTTTCAATCAAATAAAAAAATTCCCTTCCCTCTTGTTTTAACCTAGTTGAACCCTAAAACACATGGTATCAGAGCTTCGGCTCTGATCCTGTGGCAGCTCAACAGTCCTCACAAGAAACTGAAAAAAATTATTCCTCCACTACTACAATACCAAAAAAAAAAATCTAGTGACCCCAAAATCGTGTCAACCTCTATCACAAATGATCCACTATCCATAAACTCTGGTTTACAGCTTCTAATCCAAAAGCTGAATGGCAAAAATTATGTTGAATGGACCCAGACTATGAAGTTAGCTCTTGATGGCAAGGGAAAGTTAGGCTACTTGACTAGAGACGCTCCTCAACCAGAGAAGATCGATCCAGCCTACCAAAAATGAAACTCAGAGAACTCCCTAATCATTGGGTGGCTAATTCACTCAATGGAATCTTCCATTGAGAAACCCTACCTATTCATTTCCACTGCAAAAGAGGTGTGGGAAGTTGTACGCAATTGCTATTCTGACTTGGAGAACTCCTCACATATTTATGTAGTTAAGACTCGTTTGTGGCAGTCCAAACAAGGAGATAAATATGTCACAGCATTCTTTAATCTCATGGTTGTCCGTTGGTAGGAATTTGACCAATGTTAAGAAGATGATTGAGAGAATTCCAAAGCTGCAATCAGATTTAAGAAAAGAGAAGAAAATGATAGGGTTTATATGTTTCTAGCAAGACTCAATCCATAACTTGATGAAGTCTGTGGTCGAATTTTGGGCAGAAAACCTTTGCCTTCATTTAGGGAAGTATTTTCTGAAGTAAAAAAGGAGGAATCCAGAAGGAAAGTTATGCTGCAAAACTCTGATAGTACAAGGGTGCAAGAAACATAGAGTTTTGCTATGGTTGCAAAGGGATACGAAGCAGATGGAGAATGAAAAAAACGACCTTGGGGTGATCATTGTAGACGACCATGGCACACTAAGGAAACTTGTTGGAAACTTAATGGAAAACCACCCAACTGGAAGAAGAAGCCAAATGGAGAGGGTAGGACATTCCGAGCTGCAAATGGAGAAAATGTGGAGAATAAAGTCAACTTTGAGGCATCTATTTTCTCTAAGGAACAACTAGAGTACTTGCATAAGCTATTTACCTCTATGTCAGTTACTTCTTCATCCTCTCTTGCTCAAAAAGGTATCTCTTTCTCTTCTGCTCTTTTGAGTTCCAAACCAAATTCAAAAACTCCATGGATCATCGATTCTGGAGCCACTGATCGTATGACAGATTGCTCAAAACTATTTTCCACTTATAGTACTTGTGCAGGTCATAAAAAGGTAAAGATAGCTGATGGTACTTTTTCCACCATAGCTGGAGTTGGTTCTATCCCTATTTTTAAAACTCTAACTCTTCACAAGGTCCTTCAGGTTTCAAATTTGTCATGTAACTTGTTGTCCATAAGCAAATTAACACAAGATCTTAACTGTTTCGCTATTTTTAACCCAGTTAATTCTCAATTTTAGGAGTTGAAATCGGAGAGGATGATTGGCAATGCTAAAGTGGTCAATGGTATTTATCTCTTTGATGATGAGGTTGATCTTAAAGAGGAATTTCATTGTAATTGTCTCAACTCAGTTTTGGTTCATAATAATGAAGAAATAATGTTATGGCCAATTTGCAAAGCTTCATTGTTCTTCCTATTCTCCTCAGATGCATAAACCATCTAGTCCATTCACATTAATTCATAGTGATGTTTGTGGACCTTGTAGGGAGCCTACTCCTAATGGAATAAGATGGTTTATTACCTTCATAGATGATCACACTTGATTAACTTAGGTATACTTAATGAAAACATAACCTGAAGTTGAAAGTATCTTCAAAAGTTTTTTTCAAATGATTTTGACCCAATTTCAAGTAAAAATCAAAATTCTCCGTAGTGATAATGGAAGGGAATATTTTAATAAACAATTAAATGAATTTTACCTACAACAAGGTATCATTCATCAAAGTTCATGTGTGGATACTCCACAACAAAATGGAGTGGCTAAACGAAAAAATAAACATCTCCTTGAAGTTGTTAGGGCATTGTTGTTTCAAAATAAGGTTCCAAAGTATCTTTGGGGAGAAGCAATCCTCACTGGAACATATTTGATAAATAGAATGCCTACAAAAATTTTAGATTACAAAACTCCGTTTGATGTTTTCGCAAGTCTATTTCCTAATAATAATCTTTCATACACTCTACCCCTAAAGATATTTGGATGTATTGTTTTTGTTCATATGCATGATCCGAATCAAGGAAAACTTGAGCCTAGAGCAAGAAAAATGTGTTTTTATTGGCTATGCATCCAATCAAAAAGGATACAAATGTTTTGAACCTATTTCCAAAGAGATTTTTATGACTATGGATGCCGCTTACTTTGAAAAAACTCCTTTTTTTGGTGATCATCTTCAAGGGGAGATAATCGAAGAAGATGATGTTCAATATTTAAAATTGCAAATCTGGATTTTCTAAACAATTTGGAAAAATCAGATTGTGAGAAAAGTAACATAGCAGAATCCTATTTGAAAATACTAGAAATTGAGGAGAGTAACAACAAAATCCTTGGGTGAATCTAGTCAAGAAAGCCATGAACATGATATTCAAGAAAATGTCTTGACAGAACCAAAAGTTGAGAATGAGTCAGTTGAAATTGATAACAAAGGTATCCAACCCTTTGACCATGTATACTCAAGGAAAAAAGTGCCTCAGAGAAGAAAATCACAACACTACAAAACATCCAAGGATCCAATAGGTAAGACTCTTTCTAATTCTGTTGTACCCTTTCAAAATTTTGATCATAATGACCTTGTCTTTGTTGAACCTGTTCCCAATGATTTTGTCCCTTTAGAACCTTCCTTTGATGATTCTAGTCTACCCATTGCTGTTAGAAAAGGGATAAGAGCATGTACAAAACATCTTATCGCTAACTTTATATCTTATGACAAATTGTCCCCCACTTTTAGAGCTTTTACTTGTGAACTGACAAAAACAGAGATCCCAAGATATATACAACAAGCTCTAAGAGTTCCTAAGTGGAAAGAAGATGTCTTGGAGGAGATGAGTGCTCTTATAAAAAATCAAACTTGGAAAGAGGTGGATCTACCTAGAGGAAAAAGAACTGCGGGTGCAAATTGGTGTTTACCAAAAAACACAAGGCTGATGGATCAGTAGAGAGGTATAAGGTCAGGCTAGTTGCCAAAGGCTTTACATAAACTTATGGTATTGATTACTCAGAAACTTTTGCTCCTATTGCAAAACTTAACACCATTAGAGTTCTTTTATCTTAAGCCGTTAACTTGGATTGCCCATTACAGCAGTTAGATGTAAAAATTGTGTTTTTAAATGGAGATTTAGAGGAGGAAGTCTATATGGATTCACCCCCGGGGTTTGAATTTAAATTCAACCAAAAGATCTGCAAGCTTCAAAAGTCTCTTTATGGCTTGAAACAGTCACCTCAAGCTTGGTTTGAAAAATTCACCCAATTTGTTAAGAAGCAGAGATATTTCCACTGTCAAAGTGATCACACCATGTTTGTGAAACATTCTTTTGATGGTAAAATGGCTATATTGATCATTTATGAAGATGATATTGTTATCAATGGGGATGATTCTTATGAAATAAAAAATTTGAAGGCATCTCTTGTTGCTGAGTTTGAAATTAAAGATCTTGGGTTTTTAAAATAGTTTTTGAGAATGGAAGTTGCAAGATCAAAGAAAGGGATTGTTGTATCACAACAAAAATATATTTTAGATATTTTAAAAGAAACTAGGATGATGGGTTGTAGGTCAGCTGATAGAGGTGTACACGAATTGGATTAGGCCGGTTTTGACAAAATTCGATACCCGACCTGATCGATTATCTTTAGGTTGGGTTGAGTTCTAAATCCGTATTTTTTTCATTTAACCCGAACCGAACCAATTCGATCAAGAACGGGTTGGGTTGGGTTGGCGGGTTATACATAAATAGTATCATGTTTTTGATTTTACAGGAGAAATATACATACGTAACAACAATAACAATTTAATTGAATGAAAATATATTTAATCACAAAAACTATAAGATTTCAATCATATCATTCAATTTTTTAAAAAATAGTATTTAACTCAAATGTATAGTATTTAACTCAAACATTTTGTATTTAACAAATATAAAAAATTTAACCTAAATTCATCGTAAGGATAAACTTTCAGTTCATATTTTCATGTAAAACTATAACAAAATATAACATTTAAATAAATAGTATTTAACTCAAAAATTAGATTGCTCTTTTCAAAGAGACAGTTTAAAAATTAGATACGAATTTTATGAGTAAACATATACGAGATTACAAGGTCAAAAAAAATTAAACATTAAACTGTCTCTTTCACAAATTACAGAAGAACAAGTGGATGGCGGCGGCTGAAAATAAGAGTAATGAAACCATGTTGGCGTGCTGGGCTGCCAAACAAAATTTTTAAAAAAATATAACTAGTTACTGGATCGGGTCGACGAATTCAAATTGTATTACCCGAACCAAATATAAATGGGTTTCAACGGGTTAGATCTGGCCGAATCCAAAAGTGACTGGGTATGGGTACAAATTGGAGTGGGTTGGATTAGGTGATTGGGTTGGCGGGTCGACCCGTATCCATATACACCCCTACCCCGCTGATACTCCAATAGATCCTAATCAAAAACTTGGTAGTGATGACAGTGGTGATCCAGTGGATACATCTCGGTATCAAAGATTAGTAGGAAGATTAATTTATCTATCTCATACTCGTCCAAATATAGCCTTTGTTGTTAGCTTCGTGAGTCAGTTTATGCACTCACCTCACGAATAACATTTAAAGGTTGTTTACCGTATTCTAAGGTATCTCAAAAGTTCCCTCAGAGAGGGATTGTTTTTCCAAAAAAATGATCAACAGGCATTAAGGTATTTACTGACGCAGATTGGGCAGGGTCCATTACGGATAAAAAGTCAACATCTGGTTACTACACATTTGTTTGGGGAAACTTAGTTACTTGGAGGAGCAAGAAACAAAATGTAGTAGCTAGAAGCAGTGCAGAGGCAGAATATAGAGCAATGGCCCAAGGTGTTTGTGAAATCTTATGGCTTCAAAAAATCTTAGAAGAGCTTTAACTTCCTATAAATCTTCCAATAAATCTTCCAATGAAGCTATATTGCGACAACAAGGCAGCAATTAGCATTTCTCAAAATCATGTTCAACATGACCGAACCAAACATGTTGAAATTGATAGACATTTTATAAAAGAGAAAATAGATGCAGGTCTTATTTGCATGCCTTTTGTCCCTACTTCACACCAAGTTGATGATATCCTTACCAAAGTTTTTTTCGGGCCCAGTTTTGAATTTCTTGTAAACAAGTTGGGCATGCTAGACATATATGCACCAACTTGAGGGGGGTGTTGACATATAGCAATCAGATCTAATATGATTGTGTTTATTAGTTGATTTTCTATTTAAGTTTATTTGTATTTTGGGAAAAAATCAAATCACTCTAATTTGATTTATTTCCTAACTTATTTTTCCTTTATTCTCTGCATTCATTAGATAGCTGGCAGCATTGTGTGTGTGTGTATATATATATATATATATATATATATATATATATATATGTTTGTATTGTTTCAGTTTCAATAAAATAATAAATTTTCCTTCCCTCTTATTTTAACCTAGTTGCACCCTAAACACAATAATAATTTTATGCTAACTTGATTCAAAAGACTCAATAGTATTCTTTATTCATAGAGATACATAGACTCAATCCTAAATCAAGAGCAAATTATAATACTAATGAGAAATGTTCTAAGATATCTCTATTATTATAAATTGATCCTAGGAAATCGCTAAAGATACTACTAATAATATCTTGGAACATTGAATTTCAAAATGCAACTCCTCAATATGCTTTAAGCCTAGAATTACTATTTACTAATGAATAATGATTTTTAAAAGCAAATGGACAACTTCTTGTTTCCAGTCAAAAAAGCACCTTAAAAAAATTGGAATTAACAAGATACAGTCCATTTGTCTCAATTCCACCTCTAACTAGGAAGTAAATGTTTTTTTTACTCTCTTCATTTGTTGTTTAAATAGTTTTGAATAAAATCTACAAAAGAAACTAGTATATAATCTTTTTCCTAAAAATTGTTTGGGGTAATGCTGAGAAAATCACAGATTAACAAGATCCATGCACTTGAAGGTGGCGCTGGATAGACATGTTAGATACACCGTTCATTCTTTTTTAGTTGTTGTTCAGAGGTTATTTACGCATACTAATACAACTAATAATGTTGTTACTTTTGATGAAATTATTTGTCTTTTTCAATAGTACCCTTAACTATTTACTATTTCATTCCACTTATTTTTTTCTCTACAATAAATAGTTAAGAGTATTATTGACAAACCAATAATGTTGCATTGAACTTTGAAAACAACAATTAAATAGAAACAAAATTCTTCTACAAAAGCAAAGTTTAAAAAGAATGGAGGGAATAATGAGAACAAAACAAAACATGAGTTGTGTTTTATATTTCAAGAATATCAAAATTAGAGCTACACGGGACAAAAGGTAGGCAAAGTGATACATTTTGGTTCCATCTAAAATGCTGAAACCAAAGAGAACAAATAGAATAAGTATTTCAATTTTGGCCGCATGCCAAATTATACAGAAGAGGCATTACCCAAGTATTTTAGATTTATTGACACTAAAGAATCTAACCAACATCGGAATAAGCAATAGCTGCTCACTGAGACAGAACACAATTTAAAAAGAAAATGGCAATTTAATAGATCAATTCTGGGAAAAGTTCTCTTATGGTGTCTTAATATGTATTGGTTGCATAAATTCACTTGGTATACAGATTATAACTAAAACCGTTATCCTCCATTCAAAAAAAACTAAAACCTGTAACATCTACCAAAAAGCACTTGTCTAGGTTATGCAACTATGATTTAGCTCTGCACCGACAAATTAAACTTCATGATTGATTTCAAAAACTAAACATACCTCGAGTGAGGTGCCCCTTCCACATGGAAACACCAATGCACCATTGACAAATGCAATATCATCTGCTTCATTGAAGTGCTCATTCTCATGAGAGCAAACTCGCGTGGTTATGATTTTAATCTCTAAAGTTTTCTTTTGACCATCTTTGTCAACTACTAGAATCTTTGCTCGAGTTCCTGGCCACCCTGAAAATGCACGAACCTGAAATTGTTTGTTGTCGCAACTGCACAGTTCAAATGAAATCATGAAGTCTACCTTATTATGGAGAACAGATGCTTCTTGATCAAAGAATAGCCATGATTCATCTGGACCTATCTGCATAAAGTAGCAAAACTGAACTAAGATCAATTCCTTGTAAGGAACGTCGTTTATCAACTGTATATAGTGGAGTTGTTTTTTCATTTTCCTTTTTGTGGTAAACATAACCGGATATAAAATGAAGAGATCAGAAAGGAATATAACAATTTCTCCCCAATTTGACCTTTTCACACTTTCAAGATCAGTTATTTTATTACTCCCCAAAACTAGATAGGAGAACTTGGAGTATGTTCTTCTGGTTTGTTTTAACTTTTAATAATGTGTCCTGTTTTTCGAACTCTAACCCATTCTCTTATCAGCAAACAAAAATCCAAAACAACCAATAAGTTCAAATCTTTCATTTTGCATACTCGCAGAGCTCATACAACTCTTGCACCTAATATGTGCTTTACTAGGATATGTGTTCACAAATGAACAGTAGTCCGCAAATTTTTTGCACGGGGCGGCTTATTTCTTTTTAAGACCACAAGGTGTCCCCACATTCTAGCATGAATTATTATATAATTTATTTGATGTTCTTATTGAACACTTGGCATGCTCCCTTCCATCTTGTAAAAGCAATTTTAGGAATATGGAGGCTAAAAGTAAGCTAAATGTGGTTTATGCAATTCTATGGTGTAAGAAGGAATGCTTATATCTTCAAGTCAAGAGTTTCTCTTTGCCCTTACATTTTTTAATTTTATACATTTGTGCCGATGCTCACTCATTAAAGCTCTTGAATGATTGTCTCAAAGGAACTTATATTATTGTCATGCAAAGAGATGGAATAACCTTGTTGCACTTTAGAGCCATCAATGTGGTGCCAGATATAGAAAAAATTCTTAAAAGTAAATATTAATTATCAACTTTAACCAGTACAACAATCAACATTGGCCAAAAGCAATGTTGAATCTGATATATGTTGAACTAATATCAATAAGAAAATAATTTTTTTTTCCCTTCCGAGCAACATAATCAAAACTTACACTACCTTTGGTGCCAATGTAGCCTTAGAATCATCTTGGGGTTGTGCCTTCACTCTTGCTGATCCATCAAATATAGATGGAAGTTCCGCAATCAGAAGTTTAGATCCTGCTTTGTCAAATAAAGACATGAACTGATTATTAACAATTACTTTCTATCAAAAGGTACGAACTCTGAATAAGAAAAGCTTTGTGTAACACTAGGAGAAAATAACATAGGAATGCAATAGATAAACTAATATCCTTGTAGAGAAGAATCATACCTTTATGAAACAGGAGCTCAAGCAAATCAGGTGCCTACATATATATATGCATCTAAAGATTTGTTAGAAAGATGGAGTCAAATCTATAATTTCCTAGTAAATTTCACCAAATAAGAAGAAACAGTGAGTGCAAGGCCCATAATGACTGAGTTACAGGAGCAAGTAGTTCCAAAACGAGGAAAAGGCCATGTGCCCCCAGACCTTTTTGTAGGAAACAGTGACAACAAAGGACTTTACCTTAATATGATCATCAACTTCAATTGTTTCAGTAGCAATGATAGGTCCAGCATCGAGTGCACGAACAGTGAATGCTAACGATACTCCGGTTTGTTTAACACCATCCTAGTATAAATAAACTTGTGAAATGAGAGCATTGATAATTTATAATTGACATGAAGGAAAAAGGTGGGGGGAAGAACCTGCAATGCTCTTTGAACAGGAGCAGCACCACGATAGATTGGCAAAAGGCTAGGGTGAATATTGACGGTTCCTGCAGAGGGAATATCTAGAAACTTGGTGGGTAATATATTGCCATAAGCTGCCGTTATGCATAGCTGGGGTTGCAAAGCTTTTAAATCTGACAAGAAAGTATCCTGCAGGAAATGAAGAGTGAGTAGTTGGATTTTGTTTGATGAATTGAGATTAGAAAGGAATGGTTACGTCTCCAGCACGTTGGGGAGTGAAAATAAGATGAGAAGAGAAGCCCCTGTCAAGAGCATAGTTCGCCAAGGGAGAGAGCATAAGCTTTTTCCCCCTATCCCTTCTAGCGGCAGGTTGAGTCACAATAGCCGCAACCTAAATAAATAAATATTGATTGATTAATGTTGAAAATCCAATACTATAGTGGTGAGTATGAAAGAAGAAAATGAAAAAGTAGGTAGGTACCTCAAAGGAAGAATGTGGTGAAGCAGAAGCTGTGAGTAGTGCATCAAGGACTATAGTGGAGACCTGAAGGAACAATGGAAATAATAAAAGTGAGTAAAGTACAATAGAAGAGAAGTGAGAAATGAGACCTGACCTGAGGTGCGCCCAAAAGAACAATTGACTTCTTATTGTTGTTGGTAATGGTGGAGGAAGTGGAAGAGAACAATGAAGAAGACGCACTCTGACTTTGTACACACCATAACCATCGAATCATTCTTCTTCTCACTTCTCTAACATTAAATACATGATGAAATATTTGAAGTTAGACATGGTTTTATATACTCAAAACTGAAAAGCCGAAATATGTGATGCATGCCTTTGTGTGTGTCAGCTATATATAATATAAATCAATATGACCATGAGACACTGCATCCCTTCTTAAATTCCCAAAAATAGTACTACTTGTTAGTTGTCACTAATATATGTGATAGAGGTGATCATGTCCCTTGCTTGCTTGAAAAAGCTCAACTATCACCACCTCAAAACTTTGGTGATAGAAAGGAATCGAGTGTTCATAGTACAATACTGAATATAACAACATTCGCAACTTAATTATTTTGAGCCTAACTACCCATCATGAGTAACAATTATTTTTTGCAAAGGCAAAAAGAAGGTTATATAAGGATGGCCACACCCGAACACAAGATGTGCAAGAGAGGGAAGAAAATACAAGCTAAGTAAGCAAATAGAGTTCATTCACTAAACAAATACCAGAATACAACATAAGACCATGAGACAGCACATCCCTTCTTAAATTCCCCAAAACAGTACTACTTGTAAGAACCCCCAATACCAAGCCTATGACAAGCCATACAGAAAACCCAGACCTGCATAAATTGGAGACCCAGTCCGCAACATAAACTGCATGTCAATGCAGAACAAAGTCCTTGCAAAAGTGCCACATCCCTCTCCTTGTATATATATCTTGTGAAACCTTTTTTTCAACATTACCCTATTTAAGATTCAATCATACCAAAACCAACACCCTAAAAAATCACTCCCTGTGACAACACACAATCGATATAATAGCAAAGTAGAAGTTGATAGCACGATTGTTTAGAAGTTTGATTCAATAGACTAGACCGGAAAGAGTGTATGTACATAAATAAATAAATGACGACGATAACAACAACAACAATAATAATAATAATAATAATAATAATTATTATTATTATTATTATTATTATTAGTTAGAGTTACGATGATGAGATAAGAATAGAGATTACCTCCTCCGAACTGGTGGCAACCGAAAGGGTTGTTGTTGGGGGTGACCCTAACCATATTGAGGGAAATGTGGTTGAAAGAAGATGAACATCGAATTCGGGCGGAGGGTATCGGAAATTTGAATTGAAATTGCGGAGCGAGAGGTTGGAGTCGCAGCAGGTTGTCGCGAAGAGAAGGAGGAAGGTTAATGGCTAAAGAAAGAGCCATTCGGATGGTGATAATGGATGAAACACACTTCAACTTCTCAAATATAAGATTGGATGGATGGATAAATGCAAAGGCAAATGAAGTCACGGTTTTATCACTTTATGGGCATGGACATGTAACCAATTTTACAGTCACAATTGTGTAGTAAAATTTTGCTACCAACATCCCCATTTTTGCTACCCACACCCCTTAATTTTTCTATAGTCACAAAATACCTAAAAAGTCATTTTTTATTTATAATATTATTAACTCTTACGTGAATTAAATTCACGAACGCCTACGTGAACTCAATTCACATACATTTAAGTGAACTCAATTCACGTACATTTACGTGAATTGAGTTCATGTATACAATATTAATTATATTAATTTAATAAATAATCTAATTTATAAATGTCAATTCGAATATATGAATTAAATTATTCAAAATTACAAAAAAAAAAATTAAAATTTTTATTGAATCGCAAAAGGGATATAGATAAATTTATCAAAACAACTAATATTTTTTCTTAATGATTGCTAGTTGATATAATTTTGAGAGATTTATTGGTAGAAAAAGGTGTTTGTGAAACTTCCTGATATATAAATTTTCTTAAAGATGAATTGTTTTAGTGACTTTACCCTTGGGTTGGCTTTGGTATTCGATGCAGTTTAAGAATTCACCCGCAATACGTGAACTCAATTCACGTACACATACGTGAACTCAATTCACATAAATGAGACGTACGTAAATTGAGTTCACGTGGGTACACAGAAATTGAGTTTACATGTACGTAGGTGTTCGTGAATTCAATTCACGTAAGGGTTAATAATGATATAAATAAGCAAGGACATTTTAAGTATTTTGTTTTTATAAAAAAATTGAGGAATGTGGGTAGTAAAAAAGGGGGTGTGAGTAGCAATATTGTAATAATTAAGGATTCTTAGTAAAATTGATTTACACTGCTATGCATATTTATGTGAAGTTACCTCTTTTATTTTGTGAAATCTCTCTTATTTTCTATTTTCAATACATATATCCTAAAATAAATAATTTTATGCTCCATGCTTTTGTTTTCTAAAACAAATGGCAAAATGTAGAATAGGAATTTGGACCTCCCAAGTATTAAAGGGTCTCTTTTGGATATATATTTGTTTTTTTTTTTATCTTTTTTTCTCTTTGGAGTGGATTTTTCTTTTATTTTTATTAAATCCTAAGTGTGTTTTTTAAATAGTTGAGAGAATCTAAAGTGAAACAAGACAAAATGTTTTACATTGATAATTACTAATAATTTGTCACAATAACAAATAACTGAATGATTAATATATTTTGGATTTAATTTTATATGTATCAATGGTATAAAGATATTTAACATTATCAGTTAATCACAACCGTTAAATTAATGAAAATATTTTATTTTTAGTTTGATCTCTTCTAAAATCACCAACCTAAATAGTTGTGATGGATAAATAATATAAAACTTTTATAGTAACAAAACACGTAAATTAAACTCATTAAAACAGGTAGTAATTCAAAAATACTCAAATATCAGTAAATAAAAGTTTTAAATCAAATTAACCAACATAACAAGTTATATATATATAATGAATATAAAATATTGATTAAGATAAGAGCATAATTAAAAAATAAAATTGTACAAGATGGAAGGGAACATGTCACGTGTTCAATTAGAACATCAAATAAATTATTTTAACCCCCAATCCCCAAACTTTGAACCCTTGAACCCTCTAACATAACTATTAAATTTTAAACCTTAAACTCTATTCTATTGTACTTTTCTTGAAATATACGAACTCATCTTCGTTATTGTTTATTTCTTTTCACATTTTTCACATATCTACAAAGTACTTGCTCGAATAATCTCTACAAAAAGACGCTGGTTGAGCTCCCATTATCAACATTATCTCACTTTTTTGCCAACAAATGTTGGTATAGATGATAGTTGACTCATACCCCACAAGGATGTAGGTTCAACCCCAATTGTCAACCTTGAACTTGATGAGTCCTCGTGTCCCAACTCAACTAAATATTTGTTCATCTTTTTCTATATATAATAAAGATTAAGTGAGTTGGTTTCGGGAGGTTTGCAAGTGGTATGACAGATCTCAAGGAAATACTTTCTTTTATTTATGTAAAGTTTAACTTAATGTTTTAAAAATCATATTGGATATGGCGGTCAAATCGGTTGAACTGAGAATCATAAGTGATGTTAGTTAGAAATAAATACTTCAAACCCCATATCAATATGTCTTATTTCCACCTCATACACGCTTTGGATTGGAATTAGAGAAACAAAAACATTTTTTTGGTAAATAGTCCATATAGTTTTCTTGTTGTGTGTGCAAAATATGAACAAATTAGTTGCATGAAACAAACACCGATAGATAGAGAAATATAAAAGAGCAGTTGAATGCCTTTTTTGATGGAGAATATATGAATGGATATGGGTGGTTTTTGTTGTCATGGCAGTGATGGATGAATCATGACCCGCACTTACTATTAATGAAAAGTATAGTGGTTCCTATTTTTTAGTGTCCCGTATGTATAATTGTAATTGAAACATATCGTTTTATTTAACCAAATGAGAAAGTGATATGAATTTGTTTGTCTTGAAAACTATAAGGATCGTTCTAGGTTGGAAACTTACGGATTGGATCCCAAAATCGCGTATTGCTGGAGGACGCGATAACTGGAGCTACGAACCTCAGAATCGGCCGATTCCAAAACGAGGTGAAAGATGACGTTCTGAAACGCGAATTAGGATGTCGAATCACCGAAAACAAGTGTGTAGAACTCGAGATATGGTAACAGGTTAGTGAACACGAAAATTGGCACAATATGTGTATTAGGGTTTGATGTAAAGGAAACTCAAACTTAATATTATTCAATAAAAAGAACCAAGAACAGAATGGCGCCACAATCTAGGGATTGATAAGCCAAAAAGAACGCCACAAGGATTAAGACCCCTGATAAGTTCAAATTGAATTCTTTCAAGAACTCTAGAGAGCAAAAAGCCTCACAAAAATAATGTCTCAAAAAAATCCCCCCAAAAAAGATAAGAGTTTGCCTTTTATAGTGGCACCTCCTTACAAGTTATTTAAATTTGGCCCAACTGAAGTTTTTTTTTCAATTAGACCCAAATTTCTTACTAATTCAGTCTACTACTTTAATTAAAACTAATATTAAAATTTGATAACACATATAATCAGCCTTCATTCCTTAGCTTCTTCAATTTGGATTAAGCAATTGACTATTTTGGGCTTCAAGTCTTCATGAGTTGTACTTGTTTCAAATAAAGTGGTTATCAAGTTATTTAGAATCTCCTTTGCCTTCTTTGACCTTGCTCTTGTCATTGGAGTTCCAAGACCTTGAATATCTTCTATGCTTCCTTCCTTTGTTATGCATTCTAGTTCCTCATCAGAAAGAAAAAAATGAATAGGAGAAAAAAAACACATACTACCCACGCCTCACTTTTATTTTAATACACAAAACCTATTTTCCTTATCTCGTTTTCTCTGTCTCCATCTTCCACAACGAATAAAAAACTTAATTTGTCTCATTCCTTATTTCTCTACCCCATCATTTCTTTCCATTTTTCTTATTATCTCTCCTTTAATTTTTATCATCTTTTGTACATCCATTGTAAATTCACGACAGAGGAAGATATTGAGTGAGAAGTTTCTTGAAGGTTTGCCTTTTTGGTGTTCTTTGAGGTAAAACTCTATGACTCATTAACTTATGAATGATACTAAGTTTAGTTGAGTATGAAAAAGAAGCAAGTGTAAGCATTATCTTAGATTTTCATGGGTCTCTTCAAACTCCTAAATCTAACAAATTCGGGATTTTGTTTGATTCTACTGCATGATCTTAGTATGGTCTTGAATAGTCGCCATGAGGATTGAGATTACGAATAATGTTAGCAACATACACTTTAATACATATTTTATACCACACTCTATTTGATTGGTTAAAATACACACGAGTTCCACTAATTTTATATGAATTCCACATATTTTGGTGGGACCTATATAAATTTTAACCAATTAAAAAAAGTGTGTTGCCAACACTCTTCTGATATTATTATTTGATGCTACACCACGTTGATCATTTGTATCTATGAGTAGATGATCGTCACATATTTTTATTATTTCTATAACAGTTATTTTACTTGCTTTCTACTATAAAATATTTATAAAAAAAATGAGAAACACATCATTTATAATTTTTCCTTAATCTTTTACGTATTTTGATACATAATATGTTATCGTTTGACTTATTTATGATTTATAGAGCATTAAAATATTAAAATGATATATATTTGAATTTGAATATAATTTTATTATGTAAAAAAGTTATTTATTTTTTGAACTTGAATAATATAATATTTAATTTTTTTGAACTTGATTTGCATTCAATCTTTTTGATTTTTAATTATTTTTAAATTAATAATATTTTAGAAAATTTGAAATTTTATAGATTAAAATTTGAATAAAAAAGTTAATGAAAATGAACAACCTACTAAAAATAAAAAGCTAATTACTCGAACCAAACTTATCTCCACCACCTACAAATCTACACGATTTAAAATCGACCTAAATCAATGTAGAAATTGATGAAAATTAATTTGTAAATTACACAATTGATCGGAACATTCCATTAAAAAATCGTATTATTAAAATATATAAATATTTAAAAATATTATATGTAATATGAATATTTAAAAATAATTATTTTAAATAGTTTTGATTTGGTTGTTAAAATATTTTGAAAAAAAATTAGATTTTAAAAATAATCTAAATATCATTTAATAAAGAATTATTTTAAAAACTTTTTATAAAAATCAATTTTTATTAAAAATTGAAGAAAAAAGTTTTTAATAATTAAATTTTGAAAAAAAATATAAACAAACACAAAAGAGATTTCGAATTTTTTAAAATCTCTTTATTAAAGTGACTTTTTTTTTTTTTTTTTTTTCTGGTAAGAAATGGTGGTTCCACTTCCACATACAGTATCGCTCGAATGAGGATCAACCAAATCACGAGAACTGTTACTTTTTAATTTAATAGGGCGAAGGTAAAAAGAAGGAACCACCGTGACATCATAGAATTGCGCGGTTGCAGCAGTCCACACCAACCAGAACAGGCGAGACAGTTATTACGCGTCTCAGCCATTTGATTTTTGTTCTGTCAGCCGAGGATACGTCATCGACTTGGAATATTTCATATTTCCCCTGCTATTTCTTTTTGTATCGCTTTCCGTTTTTTCGTCTTCCTGCCTTCGCAGTTTACTGGAAACCTAATATTTATAGACTTTTGCTAATCGGAAAGATCAATCAACTGCACTTTGAGATGGTGAAGGAGACCGAATACTATGACGTGCTGGGTGTCAGTCCAACGGCATCCGAAGCTGAGATTAAGAAAGCTTATTACATGAAGGTTCTAGTTTAATAATTTATAGATAGATCCTTTGTTTCTCTGCCTGATTTGTTTTTGTGTCGTGCAAAAAGGCAATTAATATATTAATTATTAGACCTTTAGAGTCGGTATTACGTAGAGAAACACGATTATTTTGTTTGGCAAGCTATCTCAAACCTGGTAGATCCGTCTAATCCCATTTCCCCGTTTACTTAGACAGGAAGTAGCAGATGCGCATGCCCTATGGCCGGATCTGTTGATTCTGCTGGGTTTTAAAAGAGTTGTCTTCTCGCGCCGAGTTCTTGCTCTACGTAGTACAAGCTAGCTTATATACAATTAAATTGAAATGTTTATACAGCCAATGACAGTCTAACTTTGAAAATGTGAAATACAATAACTTCCTAGTGTCTTCTGTTGTATTTATTGGCATTTTTTTTTTACCAAATGATAAAATATGACCTAGTAGTTCCACCATGTTATTTATTTCTTCTCTCCTGTCCTATGTGTGCAGGCCCGGCAAGTGCATCCGGATAAAAACCCAAATGACCCTCTTGCTGCACAAAATTTTCAGGCAAGAATGTTATGTTATAGTTTGGATTAGCTTCCGTTCTCAAGGCCTCGCTGTATTATAAATCATAAATATGGTTTGACCCTTGTGTCAAAGCAATGACTTGAGGAGTGTAATTGGATTGTTAAAAGGAATTCATATAGAGAATCCCAATTACTTGTAATTGACTAAGGACTTACAGCTGTTCTGAATTGTGTTGGTTTAAGGTCTTTTTCCATCTTTGTAATTGTTGCTAGGTTTGCTCATCCTCCCTCTGCCCTTGTTTATCATATTTGGTAATGACATTTTACATGCATTTAGTGTTGCAAATATGTCATCTCCTATTTTCAGCCAATTTTCAGACCCATTTTTTTTTATAGAAAATCTGTAGTCCTGAAATTGTGTCCAGACCTGTTATAAATGTTGAATCATGGAACCATTGAAAGGCATAGAGAGCCATTGTACCTGGATTGTCTCGTTAGTTGGTGAAAAGAGCATTCCTTTCTTACAAGAATTATTCAATAATATCAATGTACAAGTCTTACACTTAAAGGAAGTAAATCCCCACCCAACAAATTAACACCAACCAATTTATTTTCCTTGGCAAGATGACCATTAAGTCAGTAACCTCAATCGTTGAGATCATAGTCATGTTAATGTGGCATAACATTTAAACCAATAAGTTGAACTGTCATTGAATTCAACTATTGGTATTTACTCTGTTGGATATGAACATATACAACACCAAATGCTTTTACTGTTATTGAATTTTATATTTTTCTGTTATCTACTATTGCCAATTTTCCCAACCTATACATGTAGAAGCATGCCTTCACAAAATAGGTAATATACTCAAGTGTTAAAGACCTTTTTCTCAATAGCTTAGATTGTACTGTTATAATTAGATTTTGTTGACACTAGTTATTTCCCATGTGTTTTATAATTTATACTCAGGTTTTAGGTGAGGCTTACCAAGTTCTGAGTGACCCAACTCAAAGACAAGCTTATGATGCACATGGGAAATCAGGAATCTCAACGTTAGTTCATTTTCTTATTCATTTTTTACTTCTTAATATACTAATTATTCAAATATCAAGTGTGATATGATGTTGAGTTTCTAAATCTTGTTAAGCACTCTTGCGGTACTTTAGTGCAGAAGCATTTCTGCTGTGCTGATTTTTTATGTCCTTCCATTCTTTACAGTGAAGCCATTATTGAGCCTGCAGCAATCTTTGCAATGCTTTTTGGTAGTGAGCTTTTTGAGGAATATATAGGCCAGTTAGCCATGGCATCAATGGCATCAATGGACATTTTTACTGAAGGGGAACAATTTGATACTAAAAAGTTGCAAGAGAAAATGCGGGTATAACTAAATAATATTTCTCAAAAGCTGTAATCTCTTATGACTATTGTATGATTGCCATGACTAATAAAACTCTTATGCTTTTGTGTTTTGTTTTCTTATTGGCTAGAGATCTCACGAATTAATTAACAATAGCAGGGTTCTAATGTGATGATCATAATATACACAACATCATATCTTCAAAATAGTCATCATCACACCTACTAAAAATACACCATTGCCTGACTTTCCTCAACCAAATGGAATGTTCTGTTATGAACCCAAAAATTAAATTGAAAAGACATTACTATTTAAGGAAAGATTGAGAAATAATAAGAGAGGGAGAGAGCGAGAGAGTAGGAGAGATAAATCTCCTCCAGGGTTTCCCCTTCTACAAGAGAGCCACTGCTCTATTACTAAATGTTTACAATACTCAGATGCCTTCTCTCTATCCTAGTACCCTTCTGTTTATACAAATATTCATCTAACTAACTAACTGCTCTAACTATTCTTACTACACCAATTCCCCTTTATACTATCATGACAACACCCGTCCTAAAAACATTTTCGTCAAGGTTGCAATAATGCAATCTACTATTCTAAATTTCTTCATGTTTAATAGCCATTGAAAAAAACTCTTCCCCGAGATCCCACTGCCAGGAGCTTGATAAGTCAGCTTCAAGCAACGGGTAAAAACTTCTTTCTAGGTCCCATTAATCTTCACTTTCCTGCAACACTTGACCCTTGTTGCCAATGAGGATAAATATGTCCCAAACACTGAAGGGGCAAGTTCATCTTGGCAGAAAACCTGAACAAAGGCACATGAGTTTCGAGGGAATTGGGATCTATGTGCCTTGGATTAGGTGCAGACTTTTATTTTGCTATTTTAGTAGATTCATTCTTCCTTCAGGTTGTTCAGAAGGAGAGAGAAGAAAGGCTTGCAGAGATACTAAAAAGTAGACTCAACCAGTATGTCCAAGGAAACAAAGAAGACTTTGTTGATCACGCAGAAGCTGAAGTAGCCCGGCTGTCAAATGCAGGTATGATGCCCTATGAACTCTGAAACATCGGTATTCTAAAATTCATGTCGTATCTGATATTGTACCTGGAACACATGGGTAAGTATCGAGTACGTAGCAAAATTATTTTTTTAAATAAAATTTTGATACTTTATTTTGGTACATTTTGGTGCTTTGTGGGTATGTATCAGTTCATACCTGCGGTATGATATATATATATATATATATATATTTTCGTTTAAAAGATTATAAAATGAGGTTTTTATATTTCTTTTTTATCATGCTGATACTATCCCTATTATATTGTACATTCTTTTCCTAATTTTTGTATATTTATTTTCTAATTCTATTTTGATTTGTGATGATGTAGATTATGGAAGACTAATCCTTGCATATTTTTATGGATATCTATAAATATATATGTGGAATTTAAATTCCATAGGGTCTACATATTTTCTTTGTTTCATCTGATCTATTTTTTGTATTGCCTCCAATCAACGACAACTTTTGAAACTTCCCGTATCTTGTATTCAGTACTGGTACCGTACTCATATCCATGCAATCTAGCCTAAGAATAATTCTTGACATGCAGGGAACAAGCATGAATACATTTTGTTGCCATAAAATTACATTACAAGAATGCACGGTTACAACTCATGAGTGCTTTTCTCATCACGGATATCAACCTATGGTTGTAACTTGTAAAAACTCATTGAATTAATAGTTCTCATGTTTAAAAATCATGATATGGTTTACAGATTGCCTTTACATGACATGGAAAATCCATTATCTTATCTCAAGTATTTGAATAGTTGTATTGAAGAATATCAACCTAACTCTCAGTTGTAGGATTGTAACAAAGGTACTTTTTCTGAGTATATTATTTGTCATTATACAGCTTATGGGGTTGACATGTTGAATACCATTGGCTACATATACGCAAGGCAGGCAGCGAAAGAGCTAGGGAAGAAAGCTATTTATTTGGGTGTGCCTTTTATTGCGGAGTGGTTTAGAAACAAAGGGCACTTCATCAAATCCCAAGTAACAGCAGCAACAGGTGACCAAACTTTGTACTTGGAAACTTGAAAGCCTTTCATGGCTGTCTTATGTTTTCTTGATTCTAATTTCCTGAGCTAGCTTTCATATAAAAAAAATCTCACTCTTTTTATTTTCCACATTGCATGTTTCTTGAGGCGTGTGTGGATCGAATTGACATTTGGTATATTTTCATTGAGTGGAATGCACTTTTTTCCTGTTCTCTGATGCACTTTGCTTTTTCAGTTTCAAGAAAATATTGTACCAAGAAAATATTGACCTTGCCCCCTCTATTTAATTCATGTATTCTACGTTTTCTGAATTTCTTTAAGCAGTGCTTTATTAATGTTGATTTATCAATATCAAGGGGTAGATTTATGCTCTCTAGTCATCACTGCTTTGTTGTATGGGATTGAATACTGAACACTGAAATGCCAACAGAAAAATAGGTCTATGGCTGAGAAGATGAGAATTTTCCAATAGATGAGTGCCGTGAAAGTGTGAGAAAGTTGGGATAACAGCTGTTAGAATATGTGAAAATATCTTATAATATCTTTAGAGTATATCCATTCATTATCTTAGATTATCTATTAAGATCAGTTTTCATATTTCTTATTGTTGTGTTTTGTCTGTTGATTTTTCTATTTAAGGTTTTGAGTTTTAGTATAAATAAGGGTTAGACTTTTGAAATAGTCTTTTGTATCAAGTTCTAGGTAGTTAATCCCAAATAGTGGTGCATCGCGGCCAACCCCGAAAGTGGGATAGTGTTCCGGGATAGGCGGGATGACTGCTATTATTTGGACAAATTACATGAAGATATAAACATATTTAATGCAAAATTAACAAATTATTCAAACTCTAAAACATTCATAAATAGCAATAAAAATCCACAAGTCTTACTCTTAAATTCTTAATCAAAACATACATTGAAATACCAATAAAAGTCAAGAAAATAAAGATGGAAAACTGATAGGTGGAAAACTCAAATGAAAGTGATTTTTTATTTTCAAGATGTAATTGAAGTGGTGCAAAATGGCGTACAAGAACTGGGGAAGTGGTGCAACTGAAGCTCAAAAAACAGTGCCTAAAGAGATGAAAAAGAAAGATTACAAGGCGTTGTTCTTCACTCGTTAATGTGTGGATACAATGAACTTTGAGAAAATTGTGAAGGTATCAACAACTAAAGAAGCTTGGGATATTCTTGAAAAAAGTCATGCTGGCGGTGACAAACTCAAGAAAGTGTCTTCAAATGTTGCGAAGACAATTCAAATTAATGTAGGTGGAGTCAAATGGAAAAGTAGCTGAATGCTTCAATCGAATCACACTGTTGACAAATCAGATGAAGAGTTGCGGAGAATCAATTGAAGATCAAATGGTGGCTGCAAAGGTGTCGTGAACCCTAATATCTAAATTGATTATATTGTGGTAGCCATAGAAGAATCTAGAGATCTAACCGGAATGAAGATTGAAGAGTTACAGAGTTTTTTAGAAGCACATGAACAAAGAGTGTTAGATAGAAACAAACAACATGCAACTGAACAGGCCATGCAGGCTCAAACTGCCAAGAAAGGAGGAAATGAAAAATGGAAGGGATAGAAAGGAAAAGAGAAAGAGAAAAAGTACAAAAGTGGAAACAATCGTGGTCAATATCAAGCCAACAATGATTCTGATCAACTAGAATCATCATCAAGAAGGGGTGGCCAAGAGAACAATGGTAAGAAGAAGTTCAATAAAAAGAAAATTCAATGCTATAATTGTTAGAAATTGGTCACTTTGCAGATGATTGTTTTGGCTAGAGTGTACCAAGAAAATCAGCGGAAGCGGCAAACATGGCACATGATGAAGATGATTATGAACCTATTTTGCTAATGGCAACAACCAATACTGAAGAGTTCCTGCAAGCATGTGCCATAATTGCTTGATCTGTAAGCAATCCAAAAAATCCTTTGTGTCTTACATTCGAATGAGTGCAAAGTGCAGGATAGAAGTATTTTATTTAGATGTTGTCTTTTTGACAAATTATCACTAGGAGGCAATAAATACTTTGTTTCATTTGTAGATGAATATAGCAGAATGATGTGGATATTTCTTATTAAGACAAAAGATGAAGTGTCTAATGTCTTTAAGAAATTTAAAGTGATGATTGAAAGGCAATCAGAAAACACGTCAAAATCCTTATGACTCACATCCAAAGAATTTGAAGAGTTTTGTGATCCCATGGGAATTCAACATTAAATAACTGCTCCCTATACATCGCAACACAATGGACTTGCTAAAAGAAGAAATAGAACAACTATGAATATTGTTAGGAGCATGTTGAAAGAAAATAGTCTACCACATTGTTTTTAGGTTGAAGCAGTGACCATTGCATGCTATGTTCTAAATTGAAGTCCAACCAAGAGATTGGATATGGTTTCTGAGGAAGTATGGACATCAAAGAAGAAAGAAATTGAAATACAAGAGTGAACCAGTGATACTTGTAGGGTATCATTCAACAGGGTCCTATAGACTCTCTACAATCCAATCACTAAAAAGATTGTGATAAGTAGAGATGTGGTAGTGAATGAGAAGGAGAGTTGTAGTTAGAAGGAAGAAGTCAATGGCAAGCCATCAAATACAATAGAAATTGAGTTTGAAGTGGATCAACTAAGTGAAGGGGAAGTTAATCAAGAAGTAGCTGATTTAAATATTAGAGCAAGACTTCAAAGAAACGGAATCAAACTAGCAAGACTCAATGATTGTGAAGTGATACCTGACCACCTAATTACACCAGAAGGAGATCTAGTGCTTCTAGCATTTATCAATTAGGAAGATGCACAAGTGTGGAGAAAAACAATGTTGGAGGAGATAAGTTCAATAGAGAGAAATAAAACCTGGAAATTGGTGGATTTACCAGGAAACAGAAAGCCTATAGCAATTAAGTGGGTATATAAGGTGAAGTATTTACCAAATAGGTCGATTGCCAAGCACAAGGCAAGAGATAGGTAGCAAAGGGATTCCTACAAAAACCTGGGCTAGACTACACTGAAATATTTGCACCAGTTACAATAATTAAAACAGTTAGGTTGGTGGTGGCTCTAGCAAATTTCAGAAAGTGGAAGATGTATTAACCTACTGTCAAGTCAGCATTTTTAAATGGTTGTCTCGAGGAGGACATTTATGTTGAACAACCACCACAATTCCTAGTAAAGGGAAAAGAAGACAAGGTACTCGAGCTTAATAAGGCCTTGTATGGATTGAACAAGCTCCTTGAGCTTGCAACAAGAGAACTGGCCAATTCCTTATTCAATCAAATAGGATATTCCATGTGCACTGTTGAACATGGAATATATGTGAAGGGAGTACAGGGAGACAATTTCAGTATGAAATTGAAAGGCTTAAAAAGATGAAAATTGAGTTTGAAATGACAGACTTGGGTGAATTAAGATACTTTCGTGGCTCGGAATTTGTTGAAACAAGCATGGGAATGATGATCCACCAACATAAATATGTGACAAATGTATTCAAGAGGTTCAATATGTTGAACTGTAATTCAGAATGTACTTCAATGGTGGCAAGTATGAATTGGGGACAACACCTTATACAAACAAATAGCTGGTTGTTTAAGGTATGTCTGTAATACCAGACCTGATATTACATTCAGTGCGAGATTGGTGAGTAGATTTATGCAGGAACCTAAGTAGTCCCACATGTTGGCAGCTAAGAGAATTTTGAGATATTTACAAGGAACAATGGATTTTGGTGTGTTGTTTCCAAATTCTCAAAAATCCAGCAATAGCAATGGGATACACTGATTCAGATTGGTGTGGAGATAAAGTGGAGAAAAGGAGCACAATGGGATGTGTTCAAGTTTCTTGAAGCACAAATTTTATGGTGTTCAAAGAAGCAAAATGTAGTAGCACTTTCATCATGTGAAGTAGAGTACATTGCAACATGCAATGCAGCCTCTCAAACTATTTGGCTGCAAAAATTACTGAAGGAGATCGGAGTGGGTGATGCAGGAGCTGTGGAACTATTGGTAGACAATAAATCAGCTATAAACCTGCTAAAAATCCCATAGCTCATGCGGGAGGTAAGCACATAGACACAAAGTTTAAATTTTCTTCATGACCAGTACGCAAAGGGAAGGTCAATCTCACATACTGTAAGACAGATCTGCAGGCTGCTGATGTTATGGCAAAACCACTACAAGTTGACAAATTCCAGGATATGAGGGTTATGCTATAATTTCATTTAGTGACATTGACTTAAGCCTTAAAGGTGAGTGTTAAAGTGTGTAAACCAATTTAATGAGGGAGGGTAGTTATAACTGACTTGTGTATGCAGTTAGTTAGTTAATATGTCATTGAGTGTGACTAATAGCATTGTATAAATACCTACCTGAAATACATGGAGTATTATTCAGAAAAAATACAGTTATCTCATTAATCCAATATACACAAATGTTAGTGTGCAAGTGAATGTGTGTGTTCATTCTCTAAGTTCAAACTTCAAACACTGTCCAATTTTTTGGTAAGGTTTGGTTGAGGCATATATAGACTGAAATAAAAGGTCGACACTTGACACTAATTATTTATTCATATTGACTCTGGCTTCCAAACATGAATTGCTGTTGTGTAAGTAAAACGTTTGCACTGACAAATAGCTTTTCTGTATGGTTCAAGGGGCAATTGCTTTGATCCAATTGCAGGAGGATATGAAAAGGCAACTCAGTTCTGAAGGGAATTACACCGAAGAAGAGCTTGAAGAATACATGCAATCTCATAAGAAATTAATGATCGACTCTCTGTGGAAGCTTAATGTGGCTGACATTGAGGCCACTCTTTCCCGTGTGTGTCAAATGGTTGTTTTTGCTACTCCAATGTCAAATTGTTAGATAGCTTATTGTAGATTTTAGGGCTTGGTGTTTTTTAATTTAAGTGTGTGTTTCGCTTTAGGTTCTTCAAGACAGCAGCATCAAGAAAGAAGAGCTACGTGCAAGAGCAAAAGGGTTGAAAACTCTTGGTAAAATCTTCCAGGTAGTATTTTCTTCCCTGCTCTTGATGTAATTGTTAGCAACAGTGTGTTGTGTATACTGATGATGAAATGATTTTAACTCAATTTGAATGTAGAGGGTTAAGACAGCCAATGGGAGTGAGAATGAAAATATAGTAAACAAAGCAGTACATAAATTGAATGGAAGTGAAAATAGCAATGATGCTTGTTCTCCTAGTACATCACCCAAATCTTCAAGTCCTGATTCTTCAACTCATGCTGCATTTGCATCGCAGGTGCACTATTTCTAGTCGACATCTATCATCTATTTTTTCTTCCAGCCATATTCATGTCATATTCTTTCATTTTTAAACAATTTAAGCCTTTCTTGCTATATCTATGAAATTAATGTAAGTTTATGTGTTTTGATACAAATGGATATAGAGTCCCTATGTGGAAGCCCCGCACTTTGCAGGTATGCAATTTGACTACAATTTCCCTAGGCCAACTGCCCCCCCGGGTGCCCACAGACCTGCACCAACCAGCAAGGATTGATGATGGTGTTTGATGCCATGTTCTTTTCTGTACGTATTGATCTTGTGGTATTTTGTTGAATATGTATTTAAAAATGTGTGCTGAAGACCGCATCTGGTCCGCCGCATTGTGCAGTGTGGTTATTATGCATGTTTAATTTTAATAATTCTATACATAGATGAGGGATGATAGTTTGAAGGTAGCATTGTAACTCGAATTATGTATTTTACTGGGGTGTTTGCACGTAGGTTTATCTAATCCTTTTGTGTTTGTTTTTCAGGGATAGTGGTATTCCTATTTTAGACTTCATTCGTGTACTAACTCATTTAACGGTTTTGTAAAAAAAAATCATTTAGGGCATGTTTAGCTGTAAGAGAAAGTGAGAAGAGATGAAAAAGAGTGGAGAAAAGAGAAAAGTGTGATTTAATGTGTTGTTTGTTTATAAAAAAAGAAAATAGAAAGATGTGCCGTTCTCTCTCTTTGGTTGGAGTGGAAGTGAGAAGCAAGAAATCTCATTTTTTTATATTATTTAAATTATTTAGTTGATTTAATTAATTAAATATAATAATTTAGTAATTCAGTATTAATACATGACATTAATTAAATGTAAAAAATCTAATGGTACTATTGCAGTGCCCACGGCCTGGGCGCCAAGGGGCTACATTGCATTTACGATATGAAATGTTTATGGGAAATACTAATTAAAATGGTGTTGCTACAGTTTTTCAAGACTTTTATTATTAACCTGGCTAAGGAATTTACCGTGCTAAAATTTTGTACTACCGCTATTCCAAAACATTATTCCTTCTTTATTTTTAAAAAATTACTCCCTCGATCCTAACTTATTTTAATAAAAAAAATCGACTTACTGTAGATGTTATTTTACAATACCAATTTTGTTTATTTATTTATTATATTCAACTATTTATTTTTCTTGAGTAAAAAAAAATTATTATTCTCTTTTTTCGATTCTAGTAATCTTTCTATTATATATCATGTGTAAATGGAGTTTAAGAGGGGTCACTTTAAAAAGTAAGCAATAATTTTTGTAAGGTTAATCGAATTTTTTATCATCTATTTTTACTAATTTACAAAATTGGTCTTTTTATTTTTAAATCTAATAGTTTTTGTTTATCTTTCAAATTTTTTAATTAAAAAATTGTGATTTGATATATTTTAAATGATGTGATATACGATACTATGATATAGAACTATCAAAGTATATTAATCATTTATATCTTATTAATTAAATTATAAAAATGACTAATTTTATAAGTTGAAATTAAAATTTTTAAATGATCTTATTATAATTTCATAAGTATTAATCATTTATCATATAACAATATCATTTTTAGTTAAAAAAATCTGATAGAGGAACTAAAGCAGTTGAAGTTTTAAATAAAATGATCAGTTTTGTGAAGTTTTAAATAAAATGATCAGTTTTGTGAATTAGAATGATTGTTTAATTATATCTATTGTTTGTTTCACGACTTATATTACGAGAGGCAGTAAGAGTAGTTGTTTAAGGTAAATGCACACATTATAAAAATACTTAAAACATAGTAATACTTTCAACATATGTCCCTGTAAAATAAAATAAAAAACTCTTAATATATGTCAATTTTCAATGGAATATCAATATTAATACTTAATTTATAAATACTCTTGTAAAATACTAGTGGTGTAATAATAATTTAGAGGTATATTAAAAAATAACAAATATCTCTTGGTTATCTAATACACGATAAGTTCTGAAAGAAATGCTAAATTATTAATATTTGAGAATAAAGGGTATATAATTTAGGTTAAATTGCATATGTGGTCCCTTAACTTAATTTCAGTTAACGTTTTAGTCCTTTATTTTTTTTTCTTTCCAATTTGGCCATTTATTTTAATTTTATGTGACAATCTAATCTTTTATGTTTTAAAATGTCAACAATGTTATCCTTCTTTTTTGCAAAAATTCATCAAAAATTTCAAACAAAACCGATAAAATTAATTATCATCCTCAATATAATGCAAATTTCATCAAATTCATAACTTAAATCTTTAAATAAACTCATATTTTCATCTCTAACAACATCAAATAAAGAACAAATGACCAAATCGGGAAAAAAAATAAATAAATGACTAAAACGTTAACTGAAATTAAGCTAAAGGACCACATATATAATTTAGCCTATCATTTACTTATAATTTTATTGATGATATCTCTTTTGTGATTATTTTCAATGATACTTTGAAAATGATTTCTAAGTATCACAATGTCAAATATAGAAAAAGTGTTTTCAAGATCTTTTATCGCTAAACTTTTGTTAGAGATATCTCGGTTTTGTTGAGGCAAAATCCCAAATTAATATTTTAAAGATAATTAAACAAAGTTAATTAATTTCTAATAATGATTCTAAATTGTGTTACTATTTAACTTGTGCTTTTGAGTGAGATATTCGAAGATAGGTAATCATATACAACAACACATGATCATTCTGGTTCACAAGAACAAGAGTCTGGACAAACCAAGATTATTCTGGTTTTTGACAGCATTAGTCTAATCAAATCAAAATCATTCTGATTTAATAAAGTTTCAGCCTTTTTTATACAAGATCATTATGGACTATTTGTTTTAAAGATGAAAATGAAATTAATCAATTTCGGATCTTAAGTGAATTAAATATCAAGGCAACTCAAAACTATGATCAAGCACAAAAGCTTAAAAGAAGCAAAACAACATTAAGAACTATAAACAAGATTAATCTCCAAATTGATGGCCTATGAAACAAGTACAACTAAGACAACAAGGATAAAGAGGACATTGATGTTGCACCTCTGCAGAAAGCTAGCTTGCGTACAAAGTAGAAATACTGATCCAAACATATGTCAAATGATCCAAGTCACAATACTCACTCAAAGCATAAACAAAGAACATTATGGTTATAAAGCAAGAACGTTTTTGATAAAATATAATACATGTCTATTGAAAGATCAATCTGAACAACTAGATTATTAACGACTACATGAGGTGTCATCAACCTTCATCACGCTTATAAAAGTGTTGGAAAAAACCAGAGATGACTATCTCAGTAATGCGGAATATTTTTCCTCCACCTGTGCAAATAAATGGTCAAACAGAAAATATAATTCTAAGAGCAATAATAATTGACAGAAAATTAAATATGAGACAAACACAATTTTTAATGTGGAAAACTTCCCTCAAATTAGAGAATAAAAACCATGGGAACTAGTTCAGTAAAAACTTTCACTATAATAATTAATGGGTACACCAATAATAACGAACACACTTACAATTTTCCACTAAAGTGAATATTCCAAAGTAACTTTCAGAGAAGATAAAACTACTCAAACTATATATTAAAACAACAAACTCGGTGGTAGAAGTAACATACAAAAATTGTAGATCAAACAAAGCAAATTTGCTACACACCTGTTACCACCGGAACCAACTTTTTTTCTTCTCTTCTCCTATTTTGTTACTGCCGCAATTTTTTTTCCTTTCGACACTATTTCTTTGCTTTTATTCTTAGGGATTTCTAAATCCCTTTTATTTTTTCTTTACATAGGTCAAGCCAAATAAATGTTCCTTTTTTTTTTCTTCTTATTTTATTTCAATAATAATAATAATAACAATACTAATGCTAATCATAATAATTATAATACTAATAAAATTGTTGGGTTCCACTTAGTGAGCCCACCCAACAAAAAGAACCTTAAAATCAAGATAACAACAAGAGTTTCAAGTGCAATCAATTAATCACTTAAACAATCTTACTTGAGAAATCAAAGTTCTTCAATTAAGCAAAATCTTCACTTCTCTTTCACTAGATTCAAGATATTTTTACTGAGTTTTCTACTGAAAAACAATATCAAACAAGTGTTAAGTAAATTCTGATTCATCAACCTTCTTTCAATATTTTATTTGAAACTCAATACTATATTCTTAAAGATAATTTGAGTGATTTGTAAAAATTATTTTTTGTGATTAAAATGTGACTTGTAAAAACCATTTATGTACTGAAAGGTAATTGTAAAAAATCATTTCAAAGTGGAAAGGTGAACATTGTAACTGATCAAGAGTAATCAAGAAAGTTTGTGTGAAAAAAAAAAACA
>JBBPBP010009780.1:62811-86190 GCA_037974735.1 Cicer chorassanicum
ATATACAATGGAAAATCAAACAGTTATTTTTAAACAAATCTTTAAAAAATAATCTCTAAATTTTTTAAACTAAAAATCATTTTTATTTAAGCTCAAACAAACGCACCTAATATTTGCACCATAATCTTGCTTTTCTTTCTTGTTTAATTTAATGTGACAAACTAATATAAAAAAAATTAAATGGTCAGACTTTCAAATTTACATGAAATGAAATAGAGTCAATAGATTACAAAAATTTGATTTAGTAAAAATTGAAGATAATTTTAAAAGATTAATATTTTATCTAAAAATATTAACATATGAATTATTAAATTAAATTTTTAATTTGATCTTTTTTTCAATCAATGTATAGTTTTTTTTAATCTTTTATAATTTGAGTAAAAAATAATTTTTTATTATTTGTTCACAAATTTTATAATAAAATTATTTTTTTAAGCCTAAAAGAGAAAGAGTGCAAAAGTAACATATAGTAAATTTGGCATCCAAACTATATTGGCACCCCAAATCAATCATCTATAACACCCTAAATCGTATATTAAAATGAAAAGAGGAAAAATAAAGTTTGGGGGAACTAGACCAATACCCAAGGTAACAGCCGTGTGCGGGAACAACACTTGTCTCATTAAAAATCTTACCAGGAAAACCCAAAGAGATAAAATCTTGGTGAAGGAAAAAGGGTGCACTGCTTCGAAGTAAAAGCTAGATCTATTAGGGAGTTACCAAAATAAATAAATAAAAACCTAAAAAAAACGGGTACATCAGAAAAATCTAAAATTTGAAAATTGATATATATATTTCTAAAGCACTCATCGTGAATGAAAGAAAATGTTGAATTCCTCCAAATGAAAGCTTAAGTAGAAATACCAAAATCTATTAGTCTATCAGCAAAAACATTTATTTCTCTATAAATATGAGAACAATAGAAGCTCATATGAAGTCAAGGTAAGACAACTGTGCCATCAAGTTTCTAGGGGACAATATTTATATTCTTGAAGGCTGCCACGACGAAGCTAGAGTAACACTCCAGCCAAATATGATTATATGATTCCAACTTTTATTAGAAGCAATCTCAATCGCATAAAAAGTCGCCTTAAACTCAACATAAAAAGCATTGTGATTATCCAACTGAGCTGCAAAGCAGCCTAAAATAGAAGGACTACGGTCCTAAAAAATACTGCCACAAGCAACAGAACTCGAACAACTTCTAGCAGCACCATCAATGTTACATTTGATAACATTATAAGTAGGAGATTGTCAAATAACCTGTCTAATTTTAGGGGCAGAAGGAAGGTGGCCTTTGATGGAGAAGGCTCGAAGCACATGAGAATTCGTGTATGAAAATGACTTTTTCCCATAGCTAAAGTTGCCAAAGAGAGAAATATTGGAACTAATCAAAAAAGTAGCCTTCTAAAAAGAAAATATTTTTTTTTGTTGAACCTAGCTTGGTTTCTACAAAATCATATCGCCCATAAAACATCAATGATAACAATAGTAATAGTATTGTGCATCTAAGCGCACCAACTACGTTTACAAACCTACAAAACAGACAGAATATTGGAGTAATCAATATTAGTTTTAAGGTACCCTAGCAGTTGCATAGAGAGAAGAAAAATTGTCATAGAATGCAATAAATAATGCTGATTAACTTTGAGTATTGTCAAACATTTTCATATATTGAGGAAAAACTGAGTAGCGTCATGAAGAATGATTAAAAAAAATTTAGTCCTAGATAGGAAGAAGAAAAAATAGGAAAAACTCTTTTAGGCGAAAAACTAACGAAAAGTACTGTATAATTAACAAAAGTAAAGTTAAGGACTACACGAAACTAAAAAGAATTAAGGGATGAAGGTGAAAACACACAATAAATTAAGGGTCTATACGTATAATTTAACATAGAAAATATTATATTAAAAAACATAAAATAAAATAAAAATCTTAGTCACAAACCCAAATTAATTTTTTTTATTAAAAAAAAAAAAACAGCAGCACGAGCCTCCTCTTCTCCTGCTTCCCCACTGAGCAACCAAATCACTCAAAAACCCCAACAACTTCTCTTCAGCTCTCCGGCGAACGGATCTTCCTCGTTGGACAACGCAGTGAGATCAATAGCGACGTTGTTCTTGTTCACTTATATACGGTGATGTGTAATATAATTGAATATGATTATTTGATACCGAACAGTGATTGAGAGTTGGGGTGAGGATCAGGGGAAGTGGCAAGTCCAAACATGGAAGGCGAAGATATGGATTCACTATTTGAAGGGATGGTTCTGTTCAACCCTGCCCAAATCGAAGACAAGAATCGTATTGATAATGATTCTGAAAGTGATGCACATGCTTCAGCAGTATCGTGTTCGCAGCCCCTTGATGAGAATATCTTTTCTGACCTCACGCTCGTCCTCGATCCCCTCCAAAATTCAGAAGCCGATCAATCTCATCAACACGCTTCCTCGAGAAGGAGAAAACGATCTGGATTGAGAATAGGATATGGTAGAGACACCGCGGATGTGGATCTTCCTTCTTCGCTCCCTCATATTGATGATGCTGGTATTGAAGTTGCAGCAGATGCTGCTGCTCCTACTGCTAGTGAGCCGATCACTGATGCCGATGATGCTGCTGTTAGTGTTATCCATTCACCATCCAGAAGCGCCGCTGAATCGGTGGACAATGTCGATGAAACTTTTTCTGAGGCATCCTTCCGTCAAATTAAGGCCACAATAGATGAGAAGCTCATCAATGCCCGTCAACTGGTCAACTCTGCATCTGCTCTCCGAAAGGATGCGATCAGGAGAAGAAGAAAGGCCGTTGAGAATGAAAATCTTGCTTCCCTCAAATACATGGAACTTGAAAAGCAATTGGAAGAAGCCTGCGAAGCTGAAGATTTTGAAAGGGCTGAAAAGATTAGCGAACACCTTTCTGCTGCTGAGAAGGAGAAACAAATCTTCGCCTCTTCATTGAGAGAAGCAGATGCCTTTGTGGATGATTTAGATTTGAAATTGCAGCATGCCCTCCACTCTCACATAGCTGCCGAGGAAGAATGTGCAATCTTACTCCACCATTTTGCAACGGTTAGTGAAAAAACACCCAATAATGTAGAGTTACACTTTTTACATTTATTATTAATGCTATTTAATCGCCGACTGCTAGTTTACCCTTATCTTAAACATACATGCACATTTTCATATCTAAATGAAAATGTAAAAAATGTAACTTTCATTATTGGGTTTGAAAGCTGAGAAACTAATATGTTTCTTCAGAATTGTACTGACAGAGATACTGATTTGGACACTAACTTTTTTATTTTGATACGAAAATCAACATTGGTTTCATTTGGCACTTGGCAGTGTGTCGAGAATCTTTTTATTCTTAATTGCTGACTAACAATAGTTTACAACTTACGATTTTAAATTGTGTATGTCTCTCTTAGGCAAGGTTCATAAGCTAGTTTATTGTTTGCTTGGTATGATTAAAAATTTGAGTAACTAAGAGATGTCTTTCGCAGATGTGTTTGTGAAACCCCATTTAATAAAATGCTAAAGAAAGAACCTGGTCATGTGATTATAATTTTGATAACTATATGGATACATTTGGCTTTGTACCGTTGAATTGAAACTACAATTTCATGTCAAGCTGAAGATTAAAGATTTTATTTCAACGAGGAACCATATTAGTCTTTGTTGCAGTTATTTTTTCCGCGCTACTGATTCAGTGTCGAACTTAATGTGTTGAACCTGATGTTTTCAACTCAGCTAGCAGTTACTTGAGTTAGAGTCTTTCAAGAATCTTTTTAAACTAAATAGCCTGACATGCATAAGAAGCTATATGCTAATTTTGTTTCTATTATTGAGAATAGATTCTTCTCATAGCCCCTGTCTTGTAGATTTTAGTGATCTGTTTTGGTTTGGGAATGTGTGCCTACACTGATGAAGCACACAAAAGAAGTAATATACTGTTGAAGAATGTTTCTATGTCATCTTAATTGCATTTGTTGGTTGTATGGCACTCAAACTTGGCCCTAGATGCCTATTTGAGGCCAAAACTGGCCTTTTGGAGCTTGCCAGCCAGAGACTTAGGCTTCAAAGCCTGGAGGTTGCTGCTAATAATCCTCTTCACCCAAATAACCATTAAAAAAATGTGTTATTGATGTCAAGTTTCTGGATTGGACAATGACCAGTGAGGGCTAGTGTCAGTGTGAATAGTAACAGGTTTGATTTCTGAAGAAAGTTCCAATGTAGTCAAATCCCAGTTGCTAGTGGAACCCCTTTGCTACCAATAAGTCCTTGTAGCAGGGAGATAGCGCGTAGAATGGTCATCCGATACAAATAGTGTGGATTGATAATCATCTCCAAACCCTGAGGAATTATGTGCTGCATAGCCCACTCAGGACCAAACTCTTCAGCTAGACGTTTCAAGTTATTAGCCTGCTGCTTCACGAATTGAATGAACCTTATCCTGTAACCATTGCATGCAAAGTGCACCCAGTTTGTCATCAAAAAATCCAACCCCCAATTGACTCGCCAACAAGGGTATATGCTCGATAATCGCAAGCCGAACCCTCCAATGTCTATCCTCTGCAAGCTCAACAATGGCTGGTAATAAAGATTGAGATAACAGATCGATTCCAATAACCTGATTCACTTGATCAAGCTTGCTGATGATGTTTAGGCGTACGTCAGGAAATTCATCCTTCAGAAGGGAAAGGAAAATAGGAAGAAGCTGCTCAATTGTTGCTTCCTTTCCTAAGACTGGAGCCATTCCCATTATTACTGAAGCCAGAGCAGAGCGGACATGCTGTGAAGAATCGGATGACAATTCCTTTACACAAGGAAGAATATGCTGAATCGCAAGATCTGGACTTAAAATCCGGCAAAACTTGGTCACTCTCCCAGCAGCTGCTATGCGTACCTCAGCCTCATTATCTCGAAGCAGTCGAACATAAGCAGGAACCTATTCCGCTCTGGTAGGTTCAGGCCCTACAGCTTCACAGAGCTCATACAATTGATTTGCAACCATGTAACGCACACGCCAAGACTTATCCTGGGAGAAATTAACAATAACTGGGAGTATATGTGCAACACAATCTTGTGGCTCCAACAGTTTTCCAAGAGCGGCACAGCCCTCCACAGCCAACAATCGGACAGAATATTGATCATCCTGAGTAAGATCATCAAAAATAGACATGATGTTAGCCTTCAAATGAGCATACTCAACAGTTGCAGCGAATTTCCCAAGATTTGTTGCAGCAGATCTTCTAACCATAGGCATGTCATCCTGACATAACTGACTGTATATTGATCTCAACTTTGTCTTTGATGTTTCTGGTGCACTTGGGTATGCAATATGGAATAGTCCACATGCAGAGACTCGGGCAGTAAACCATTCACCTGCTGCCAATCTCTTCACCAATGGGATAAAATATTCAACCAAATCACTTTCTCTCATTTGAGATCCAATTCGAAAAGGTGACTCAACAGCTTTATGTGTTTATATAGACTAAGGATAAACCCGCCAGTGATCGGAACGAATAAGGGATACAGCGGAGAAACTTAAACTTTTTTGGATTTTTTTTTTTTTTGAAGGCAGAGGGTTGTTTGCCGGATACAGTGACGGTGACGGCGGTAGTAGCGAACTGGACGGAAAACGAGTGAAACCGGTGTTGGAATAGTGGTTTGAAAAAGGAATGTTCACGTTGAAAAAAGAGAAACTATGATTATATTCCCTAACTGTTGGGAACTCGGCAGCGGAATAGAGGCGTGATCGTTCAAGGAGGATCGAAATAGGCTTTAGATACCATGTTGAAGTTGTGGGATTTTAGAGAAAAAGAGGAGAAAAAATAATTAGGGTTTGAATATTATTGATAATAGCTTTATGCTGACTTGATTACAAAAGACTCGATACTAATCTCTATTTATAGAGAAACATAGTATAAATCCTAAATTAGGAACAAATCATAATAATAATGAGAGATATTCTAAGATATCTCGATGAGTATATATTAATCCTAGGAAATAACTCAAGATACTATAATATAATATAATAGATATTATAAGATATTTTCTAATATTCTAACAGTACACATTCTCAAGACCTGAATTCCATCATGTGTTGATTGTATGGGTGAAGGAAATGATAGCAAGCACACCCAGAAACCTGGTTGTAACTGTAATATGTTGGCTTGGAGAGTAGGCAAGTTAGTAGTAGCTTATTATTTAATATTTAACGTTATCGAGGCCAGTATGTTGATTTGATACTCATATGTACGGTGAGTAGGATCCCAGAAGGAAAAAAGTAAAGGAACTTGGGATAAAAGCATTTGGATGGTGTGTGGGGACAAATAATGTGTTCTAGAGTTTTGGAGTAAGGCGAGCTTAGTAAATAAGAGGATGTAGTAGAGGGTAACCAACAGGCCTTCCCCAAACAGCCGTAGAACAAAAATCAACTCCAGCTTTATTATATGTTGGACACTACTTTAATGGTTGATCTAACCTGCAATGGCAAATAGTGTAGAAAATGGGAATGGCATTGTTTATAGTAGATAGCTAGTATAAGCAAATATATTTACTAGGGGTGTTCACATCCAAACCAATCCCAAAAGAAACCACAAACCGATTCAAAAAATCAAAAACCGAATATTATTGGATGTGATTGGATTTTTTTTGTGAAAAATGCACGGATCGAATCGGATTTCGGATTCATTGTAAAAAACCAAACCAAACGGCATCTATAAGTTTTAAAACTTATTTATTTTTTTAGTATGATATATTGTATTAAACTGTTATTTATTAGTTTTAATTATTTTTTAATAATACTTATTTGTTTAATTTGATTTATTTTTATTACTATTTCAATCAAAATCGATCAAATGTTATTCAATAATATTAATTTTTAGTATATTATATATAATGTTTTGCTTCAAACTTGTTACTTTAAAGTAATTTTATAATACTAGTATTAAATAATATTTTTCAAATTGTAATTTTGGATCAACCGAAAACCGTTCAAACCGCACCGCAAGCACCTCTAATATTTACAACAGGAATGATAGGGAACAGAGAAAGAGGTTGCACCAGCTGAAACTTCTTTGGGGGTTGCGCGGGGTAAGGCAATGTTGTTGATGTAGAACCTGTCAGGCCCAATAGAATCTTCCAACAGAACATTGGGTGTGGCTTGAAATTTAACTAAGAAATGAGTAAGATGAAACTCACCATAAACTGAATTATCAATATCACTAGGCACTAGCAAACATCTGACACAAACTAGATTTTCAGCTATGGAAAGCATTACCAACATAGGAACCAGTAAACAGCTGGAAGACAATCATCATTCCCCATGAGGATGTGGTCTGTCCCAATGTAATAGGTTATGAGGATCAGTAGTTACATGATGTGTTCCAACAGAATCAATGGACCAGCTCTTCCTTGGGAACACTGCCCTGATTGCTACCATGGAGAAGCAGCAGACTGCAGGTTAGGGATGGCAAAAAAATTTATACCCACAGATAAAATCTGCAACAGGCATGGGGTGGGTAGCTTAATGGATACCTGTGGATTAAATAAAAAGATATTTTAACTACCCGTTAGTTAATGGATACAGAAGCGGGTGTAATGGTATTTGTGCTCGATAGTATTATGTGATATATTTTGTTTGTGTAATGTATTAATGTTTTATGTGTTCATATTTTTTTGTCTAGACAAAATAGGGGAACAATTGTACATAATTCCAACAAAAAAATTATTTTAGTGCATAAATGATTTTTTTATTTAAAAGATCATATTTGTATGCTTCAAGTGATTGTTGTGTGTTTTTTATTAGCAGCAGCCCTTTCTCAATGTACCTTCAAGTATCTTAAGATTCTACGGACAGTGTCCTCATATGTGGGTTCATAAATTGACTTACAAGGCTTACTGAGAAAGCAATAGTTGGCCTTGTATGAGCCAAATATATTAACTTTCCAACCTTTGATAGCATGTTGTATCCATAGGGTCCCCTTGCCATCTCCAATTTTTTAGTTGGATCTATGGGTATGTCAACTGGTCTACAACCACTCATACTAGATTCTTTTGGTAGATCATATATTCCATTGTTAGAGAACAACCCATTACTAGAGAATCAGATATATTAAAGGTGAGGAAGTGTAATATTTGCTTCTTCTCTAAAAGAAGGAGGTGCAATTTACCCTGTGATATTAATAAATTCCTGTGTATTTTAGCCCTGCCACTTATAATACAATTACTCAAAGTCCTGTTGATGCAAGTGTGTGCATAATAGATAATCTTCTTTCATTGCTCTAAGAGGATTGTGCTCAGCTGCTTGTCATGCTGTTAAGTTTCATCCATCGTTATGTACTTTTATTTGTATAATTTTGTATCTATTTGCTGCCTTATTTCTTTAGCTTCCTCATTCAAGTTATAGCTGGAATTTCTAACATGTTTATATTCCCTGTTCTAGAATGCTGTAAATAATGCAGATTCTGCCATGAAGAAAGCAACATTGGTGTATTCAAAAGAAATGGATCAATGGCTTTCATCATCAGAAGCCTTGGAGATTAAAAAGATGGAGTTCGAGATTGAATCGCATTTTATACGTGAAGCTCATATAGAACTTAATAATAACATTGAGCATTCAATCGAGGATGACAAACAAGAAAAGGAGATCCTTTGTAAAAGAAAGAATGTGCTAATGGATGAATTGGAAGAACTTCTTGCTTTAGTCAAACAGAAAGAAAAAGAGATAGCTGACAATGATTCTGATTTAAAAGCAGTAGAGCATAAGATAAATAATGTTGTTTCTGGATTTAAAGAGATTCAGTCGACCATTGATTTGAAGTATGGCAAATTGCAATCTGCCCTTGCTCAAGTGAAATTAGAGAATGAAACTTTGTCACTGAAGAAGGACGAAATTGATAACTCTCTCATTAGGGAAGAAGGAATGGAAGCAAAGCTTAGGGAGTTTGCTAGGATTTCTGAGGTGGAAGCAAATGGGTACAAGGAAACAGTCAAATTAAGAAGAAGTTTGATGTCGTCTATATTGAAGTCTGGGGAGGACAAACTTAGACTGGCAAACAATGAGGAAAAGCTTTCTGGAGACGTGAAATTGTTTCAACAGGAGGTTTCCGCTGCAAGAGATTCCTTGCAGGTTAATTCTTTTTTTTTTTATGTGTTTGGCTTCCTTGCAGGTCAATTCTTATACTTATTTATGTGTTTTGAATTGTGCAATTGGTTGAAATGTGATGAATTATCACAAAGACTTCCTAGTTCCTACCTTTAATTTGATGTTATATCCAAGCCATGTTACGTGAATATAGATTGAGAGAATTCAATCACATAGAGTCAAATGCAGGTAGCTTATTTGTGTTTTTATCTTAAACAAGTGAGGTTTATTGATGTTTCTTCTTCCTCTGAAAATATTCTTTTGGTTAGTTATCTTTAAATATAATGGAACTGCCTAAACTTGTCGTCCACTGTGGCATTTCTTCTCTTTCTATTTATTTATTTTTATTACTGTATAAAACAATGACCAAAAATAGACACATGTAAAAACTTCCGTTTATCTTTTTCTGGCTCACACTTTCATTTCTTCAATAGATTTTTAGATTGGTTTTGTGTTTTTTTTGCAGACCCGTGTTTAAGCACAGGTAAACACAGCTAGTTTTATTGTAAATAAACATCTTAATGGAAGTTTTGTAATTTTCGTCAAACGTGTGGACAATCAAATTGAACCATTCCTGTTTGTTTCTTTCCGTGCAAAAACACAGGTTGACTCTAGTTTGTTTACAAATGTCATTACTTTGTTTTTAGGAACTATCTTCAAGAAAGTCAAGCATCCAACAAGATATAATATCCTTCAAGCAGAGGATTATTTTCATAGATAAGAGAGTCCCAGAACTTGAAGCAGAAAAAAAAGTTGCTACTGCTGCTAGAAATTTCAAGGAGGCTGGACGAATAACTACTGAGGCTAAATCACTGTGTGTTGAAAAAGAGGACATTCGGATGGACATGGATACGGCCACTTCAAAACTTGAAAAGCTTGAGGAAGACATTAAAGGCACCCTTGATATATTGCAGGAAGCTGAGGGAATGATCTTATTAAAGGAGAAAGAGTTAGCAATGGCTAGATATCAGAAGCTACTTTTGACGGCTGCTACTGCTAGAGCTGAAAAAGCTGCCGCCCAAGAAATGGGTGATGTAGAAGAAGCTAATCTCCTGCTGGCAGAAGCTGAGGCAGCAGATTGTGAAGCTGAGAAAATTCGATCAACATATAATTTTAAGGCAGAAGACGTTTCAAATTTACAAAAAGATTTGATTTCAATGGACCTTGTATCAATTCTTGATCAAAAACAATTGGAAAAATTAGCTGTCACTTCATCTGTTTAGCTGATTGTCTAAACAAGATTTTAAGATACACATACTCCTAGAAGTTACTGAAGTGCAACATGAATGTCCAACTTTTAGGATGAGTTTTATGCATCTCTACATTTTCATGTATACTGAGTATGAGATTTGTGCAATTTTGCCTTGTCACGTTGGTATAGAACATTTTACTCTATTGTGTGAAGACATAAAAAAAAGAAGCAGTTATTAACACTTTATTATGGCTTCCATGTTATAGGGTTCCCAAGAGTAACTACATTCCGATAACTAAAATCGTACTCTATACATTGTATTTGTGGGTCAGTTATACCACTTCAACCTTACTTTTCTTTATGTTTTTATGGTGAAAAGGAGGGAGCAACAACTCTCAAAACTAAATTAAAATCCCCAGAAGGCAATACACAACAAATCTACCATCAAAGGTAGAACAAGGAATTCTTCAATAGAATCAGAAGTTTTGCAATGATCATCAATTGATTAAAAGAAAAGTGATAATTTTTAAATATAATTTTTACGATAATTTAGTCAAAAATAATAAAAGTTATTTTGGATTCATTTGCTACGAATTAAAAATATAATTGACATTCAATAATTTAGAGGCTTATTTGTAGTTTTTATCCCACTATTTTCAGCAATTCATGGAATTAGTTTTCTTATTTTAAAAGTTGACAATTTATGTTCATCGCTCATATTTTTAAATTAAAAAATAACGATTTAACATATTTTAAATGATATGTCATACGATTTCATGGTATACAACCATCGAGATACATTAATTTTTCATGTCATTAATTAAATTATAAAAAAAAAATTATGAAATTGAAAGTGAAGTGTCTAGAGAGTTTTATTGAAATTTCATGAATGTTAATCATTCTATATTATATATCACATTTTTTAAAGCATGTCACATTGTAACTTTTTAGTTAAAAAATTAAAATGAGGAACCAAAACTGTCAAATTTTAAATAATTAAAAAATAAATTTAAATGCAATTTTCGTCTCCTTATTTTGCTCAATCCCAAATTTTAATCCTCTAATATTTTTCAATGATTTTGGTTCTGTATTTTAGAAAATTATGATATTTTGTTTAACTCTTAATTTAATTTTCAATTTCGCTTATGTGGCAATTTAATGATGTGATGTGACAGCCATATAATACTAAACTTACATTTTAAATTATTTAATACATTTATAATTAAATCATATTTTTATTCAATTTATTAAATAAAAAGTAAAAATATAGTTAGAAATTCCAAAGAAATGCATAGGATCCAAGAACGCTATCCCATAATTTCCTTAATCTTTTTTCTTGTTCGATTTCAAATTTAAATTTCATGTCTTCCCTTTCATCAACTATAACTAAAGTTGCAAAAAATGTGGCCTGCCCCAGACATCCTCATAAGACTAAGTAACAATGATGCACCTTGTTCGACCAACAAATTATCAAGACCCCCTATTAAGGATTCTCCGCATAACGCAAAAATATTAGTGATAGCATCCATTCAAGCCATAGTCCAAAAACACATTATTTTCTCAATTTGCATTATCGAAAAATAAAGAAGCCAGTCCTTCAAAATTATCGGTAATTATAGTCAAGCTGACACCTTATTTTTTTATTTGCTAGCAGAGAAGCTAGTCTCTTCTTAAAAGATAGGACAATTCAAAGCAATCATAACCCTCAAATTCGGCGTTAATCTTAATGTTAACAATTTGGGTTAGGGTTCATCTCGTATGCATTTATTTATAGTTTGTTTTTTATAAATCTTTCTTTAGAGTTTTAAGTTTGTATTTTCACTTTATATTTTGTTTTTTAGTTTTTTTAATCTGTTTTATTTACAAAAGCTAAATTAAATAAATCTGATTTTATCATAAATTTATTAAATAATTAAAAACGTAAATTTAATATAACATGGGTGCAACATCACCTTGTTAAATTGTCACATTAGCAAAATTGAGAGTGAAATTAAAAGTTGAGTAAAATGCCAGAATTTTATAAAAATACATGGATTAAAATTGTGAAAAAAATAATAGAAAGATTAAACTTACGAACTGAGCAAAATAGAGTCTAAATTGCATTTAAGCCAAAAAAACATCTCTCAAAAATAATTTTTGAGGTATTCAAAATAAGTTCTCATTTTAAATAATTTTTTAAATTTTCATTATCTAAAAAAATTGTACCAAACAGTCTCAATATTGTCTCGTTACAAAATGTTGTGGTTGTACATTCTAAGTTAAAAATAAAAACAATAAATAAAAAAATTGTCTAACTAGGGTCAGAATAATGCGAAACAAATATTATGAGAAACGGTACACTAACTAAAAATTTCAGATTGCCAATATTTAATTTAATTTGATACAAACACAATGAAAAGAAAATAAAAATCCTATCTTCATTCATCATTGCATTTTGTCCTTGAGAAATAGGAAAAAAATGAACAATTAATGTAAAATAAATATTGAGATTAACAATTCCCAAAATATGGAATAATTAGATATTTCAGATAATATGCAATAATTCAAATGACATAAATTATAATCATTTAACAAGAGATTGTATATATAGGTAACAACTTAAATAAAAAATACTTAGTTATTGTGAGAAAAAAATTAATCACGTCCTTTAAATTAAAATTAACAGTTAGAATTAAATTTTCATTAAAAAGTATAATGTGTCTGCACCTCACCAAATTAATTATCTCTTTTCGTCCTTCCTTTTTCCAAACCCAAATATCGTGTGCTTTGGAGTTTGAGCTCAAACAAAGCAATCAAAGATCGAAATAATTTTTTTTTTCAAATTGTATTTTAGGAACTAGCAAAATCGCTTTGGAGGCTGAACTCAATTAAAGCAATCAAGATCGAAATAATATTTTTTTTCCCAAGTGAATTCTAAGAACTAGCAAACCATGGCAGTAACGCATAGTAATAAATAGATAGACAATAGTAGCATCAGGAAAGGACGCCAGGACAGAGATGGCCAACCAAATGGTGTAACTAAAAGTTAGACATATAAAACTTTAGACATGTAAACTGATTTATGGTCTCATGAGTCATGATGACGGGGAAGGTGATTAGCATATACAGAGGTAAAAGACAAATCACTTGTTCCTTGAGATTGTTTGCAGAAGGGGGGAGATAGAGCATACGAAAACAGTCGATTTAGTGTTATAAAAGGGAAAATGAAAATAGAGAATTAACTCAGTAGAGTTCAGAACAAGTTATATTTTTTAATAAAAATTTAATCCTAATAATAAATTATAATCTAAAGGATGTAATTGTTTTTATTTTCTTACAATAAAGAATTGTTCTCCCCAGAGTCGTTGTCTCTCTTTCTATATATATATATATATATATATATGAGATTGGGAATATCTCAGTCAAAAACAAAAAGAAAAAATAAGATGACTGATTATACTTTCTACATCCCAAGGATCTAATAAAGAGCCATCACTTTTAAGAGATAATTTAATAGTCTTACATCATAACAGTACCCAAAAAGGAAGAAAGCGAAGCACTAGAAGTAACACAATTTAAAAGAAAGAAAACGAAGCACTAGTGGTACCACAGCTTAATCTTACAGTCATAAAGACATCATAACTAAGGCAAAATTGCCCTATATCTCTTCAGTTTCCAGATGAAGCAAAAATTTGAAACACAGTAGACATCAATGAATGCCAGACAACTGTAAAAGGAAACTATAATTTACAGGTTGACAGACACTAGTGGTCAGGGTGCGGCTGACCTGTGCCCATTATTTCTTCATCTTGATTTGTGATCTGAAAGCTCGTTTAAGTTATCCTGCTCTTCTTTGATGAATGGTTCATCCATTGCCACTGAATCTACCCCGGACCCTGACACCTGAAGACATGCAATTTTAACACCGCCATACTAGTCTTATAAAATGACACATTTTAGTTTAATAAAGGACAAAACATTCAACCTTGGAGCATGTAATCTCCTTGAAAGCCGTAATATCTCTTCTATTGTCTAGATGTTTATGATAGCTTTCCTGAAATTTAAAACAAGTTCCAACTTTCTCAGCCAAAAGGAAGAAATTGAGCAATTAGACAAATAGTTTGTGCACACACATCTTGTAGCAAAATACAAATAAGGAGACAAGAACCACAGATTGCGCCCAGTCACTGAAAATAAATCAACCCAATAATTTATTTATCTTGATTACGTTGAGGATTTTATTATACACCACTAACAATCAGTCCTGTTTTCCACAAGGTAAGGTATGCTATATTGAGGATTTTATAAAATACATAATATTTTGATTTGTTTGAAAATATACATAGTACATATGTCTTTTCTACTGCTAAAGAAAACTACTGTTCCAAGAAAGATGGGAAACTTTTCATGTAGGTGTGTACAAATTTAGACTATGCAGAGTCAGTGGTGGATAGGAGATATATTGCAGGGTATTGCATGTTCCTAGCAGCAAAATTTGATGTCATGGAGAAGCAAGAAGCAGAATGTAGTTGCAAGGTCAAGTGCAGAGGCAGAGTTTTGAGCTACAACTAAGGGATTTTTGAGCTTTTATGGCTGAATATCATACTAGATAAAAATATGAAGCTCCTATGAAGTTATTATGTGACAATAAGTTGGCCATTAACATTGCACATAATCAGGTTCAGCAAGACAAGACAAAGCACATAGAGATCAACTGACATTTCATCAAAGAGAAGTTGGATAACAGGCTTATAGCTACAGCACACATCCCTATAGGGTAACAACTGGGAGATGTGTTCACCAAGGGATTTCCCTTTGAGCGGTTTCAAGATCTTACATGCAAGCTGGGAATGATAGATATTCGTTCACCAGCTTGAGAAAGTATTAGGAAATATTTTCTAAATTATTAGGAAAGATTTGATTTGATTTTTACCGTTTTGTATCCCTTTGTTATTTCTTTAATTAGATGATAGGATGTCCATACATTAGTTTTGTAATCACCCTTTGTTTTTATCTGATTAAAGTCTAAAGAGAATATTTACACATCACTTTCTTTTCTACAGTAATCTTTGATGAGAATCCAATCAGGTGTTGGACGAATACTTAACGGCTGAAAATTCGCAGCAACTGAGTCATCAGGAAAAGTATTAAAAAGAAATATACCTCACATTATATTCACTATGTTGTACTCATTACTTTCTGATGCTTAGTTCAATTTTTTTCAAATCATAATATTAAGATATGATTATTTGGAACAAATTTGTGTTGTTGGAAAGCAAAGAAAACAGGTTGGGGACATACTGCATCTTTATGCTCAGCTTCAGCATATTCACTTTTCACCCTTCGGTTAAGAGGATTGCTGTAAAAAAAAACACTGTTAAGTGCCTTGAAAGACACACTGTCAAGATGGGACTCGAGAAACACAAGAGAATACCTATCAACGTCCATGTCAAAATCAGGATCCCATCTTTCATCTCCATCATCTTCATCTTCATCTCTCTATACATAAAAAAATGTAATAAGTTCTCCATTATTACACAATCGCCCAAATCATTCAATAACTGTAAATGAAAAACATATATCAAATCTAACTACGAAAGCATAAAAACACATAGTTGATCATTTAATTATGTTCTTACATAAAGATGAACGGGACTTTTTGCTTTTAGCCATATAATGTATGATTCTAAAGACAGATTTCAGTGAGACATAATTTGCATCCTATTTGCACTCTTCGTGCATGTTTATAGCATGGCCATGCTTCAACTGCATCTTGCCATGATTGATTATTCCCGATAAACAGTGGCTATTGACTTTGAAAAATATGCAGATTTATCAATGACCTCATATAAGTGGCTATTGCTTTTTAGCCATACAATGTATGATTCTTAAGACAGATTTCAGTGAGACATAATTTGCATCCTATTTGCACTCTTCGTGCATGTTTATAGCATGGCCATGCTTCAACTGCATCTTGCCATGATTGATTATTCCCGATAATCAGTGGCTATTGACTTTGAAAAATATGCAGATTTATCAATGACCTCATATAAGCAATCTTAACGTTTCAAATACAATTTTGACAGTTTGGGTATTAGACACAGTAAAATGTGGTATTGAAGTCTGGATTAACAAAACTGAATAATGAAGTGATTATATAGTTTTCTCCTTCAAGATTTTCATTTATCATTGAGAGAGAAATATATATTCCTTGAACATAACAGTATAATTTGCACCTTATATGCTATTCAATCAATTTTACATATTGAGGTCGGTTTGGCACAAATTCAATAAATTATCAAGAGAATATGAACTACTAAGGGTGGCTTGATAATTGAAGTGGAGGAGTGATAAAGATGTTGAAGGATGATCCCTACCCTCATAAATACCAACTATAATAAAAAAATTAATTCAAGAAAAAGGAAGATCTACTTGAGAGAACTGGAGCAATAAAGAGTGTAAAAAAATATCGTAATTGCAAAGGCAACCTCTTGAAGCTCAGTATTTGGTGGTCTCTCCTGGAATGGGACACTTGGCGCATGTTGAAGCCTAGATAAATTGTCGAGAAGTTTTGTTCTTATATCATCCAATAAATATCGGGAGTTCTTGTTTTCCATGTTACTAGGAGCAACATGAAGAGCATAGTCAGGACCAAAATATTCATAATACTCATGTTGAGGCATCTTATCGTCTAATTCAATCCCGAGAGCAACACCTGTCTGATCAACAACCAATACAAATGTGTTACTCTAAAACAGTCGCCTGCTTAAAAATATATAATTTAATTTTGCAAGCATAACATGTATACAGAAAATCAACTGCCGCATATTGATTCCAATATATTATAATTTAGAAGTACTGCTAAACAGTTGAAACCACATGAAGGCATTAGTCCATTTGTAATATTTTGCTGTTCCATAGATGTTTTTAGGAACACTTTTTTCAATTATATCATGTATAAGCATAGAACTTAATGTTTCCCACAACCTAGTAAGTTGTGAGAATTATAGGAGATTTTTTTCATGAACTGTTGTGTTATTTTTATCAACATTTCAGTGCCGAACTTTTCTAAGTTCAGGAGTAAATAATAATACCTCATAACACCAACATCGTGCCACATTTCTTATTGTATAGCCACCTCCACCAAGCAACAGAAGAGGAACATTAAAGGATCTCATATATTTGACACACTCTGCATGACCTTTTATTGAAAGATTGAAACAGCCTAATCTGTCTCCAGATAAAGAATCCGCACCACATTGCAATACCACAGCACCAGGTCTAAAAACCTCCATCACCTTTCCCATTATTGGCTTAAACAAAGAATGGTAGCTCTCATCATCAATGCCATCATCCAAGGGAACATTCAATGAATAATATTTCCCTTTACCATATCCAATGTCACGGACATCTCCTGTTCCAGGAAAGTAATCCCCAAACTTATGAAATGAAACAGTCATGACCCTATCAGTGGTGTAAAAAGCCTCCTCTACACCATCACCATGGTGGATATCAATGTCCACATAAAGAACACGCTGCCCAATGACAAAGGAATTGCAAATTTCAATGAACGGCACTTAACAGAAAATATTTATATTTAATATAAAACATCTGATGCTAATAGAATTTTAGAATGCATTGTTTTCCAAAAGTGGCATCTTAAAACAAAGTATCAAGCCACATTAAGACTAATAAAAATTATATGCTTCTTTGAAGTAATGGCAGAAAATCACAAGTTTCTTTCAAAGATATTTGAAACTCTAGTTCAAATGCCATCCTCAACAGGGGAAAAACTATTCACATCAATGAAGGACAAGTTATCTTTGAAGTTGTTAAAAAATAGTAAAAAGTTTCTCTTTTTTGACAAGAGACAAAGGTTTCTTCAAATGAGCAACATAGAAAAAATACTAAATAATCATATGATTAGCTCGAAATCATCTCTAGGTTTCTGAAGAATCCCACAGAACAAACTTGCAAAACAGGTATAGGTTGAAAATAGGTAGCAATTACCCGCCAAAAAAAAAACTATTAGCTTATAGTTTAATATATTAATAAGCACAATGAAGGAAACCATTTGCAAAAACCTTCATCCATAAGGAGAACCCCAAAATTGATTTCTTTTTACACATCTTTATAGATGTACTAATTAATAATAAGATAAGATGCCCAAGTTAAAAACAAGGTTAATTGCAATTTCGGTTCCTCTACTTTTACCAATTCATGAAATTGATCCCCCTAATTTAAAAGTCGTGCATTTGGTCCATCTCTTACATTTTTGAACTAAAAAATGACGATTTGGCATATTTTAAATAACGTGGCATATAATTTCATGATATAGAACAATATTAATTTTTCATATGTCATTAATTAAATTGCAAAAAATAATAAATTTTGAAGTTGGAGGTGAAGTTTTTATAGGGTTTTATTACGATTTCATGGGTATCAATCATTCTACACCATCGCATCATGTGTCATGCTATTTAAAGTATGTCACATCGTCGTTTGTTAGTTAAAAAATTCGAATGAGACCAAAACTATCAGATTTTAAAATAGGAAAATTGATATCGTAAATTGGTAAAACTAGGGGGACTATAATTGCAATTAAGCCTAAAAATAATATTTTAAATACAAAAATATTAGGTATTTATGTGATTGGCATATTAATGTACAAGGGAATTTAAAATTCATATTGATATCTAAAGCAAAGAAAATCCGTAAAAGTAACCCCTAAAAAATGGATTACTAATTAATGATAATGAAAAGGCATATTATATACAAGCCATAGAATTATTGCAGATGTCGGTCATGAAAAGAATAAAATTTAATCTAAATTAAAATCAGTGAAACTTTAAATCAACGAGATAATGCAATAAAGCAAATTTAAAAAACCTCGTGTATCTTGAGAAGTTCCAAAATAGCCAGCACAATGTCATTAACATAGCAAAACCCAGAAGCCTCACACTTTTTTGCATGATGTAGCCCGCCAGCCCAATTTATTGCAATATCACATCCTCCGTGGTTCAATTTTATAGCACCGCCAACAGAACCCCCTGCATATGTCTGACAAAATGAGTAAAGACCATCAAACACAGGGCAGTCTTCACCAACATTAAACCTCTTCAACTGTCTCAACTGATCTTGCTGTGTTTCTGGGGTGATGCCCCTCAAAAAAGCCACATAGTCATCAGCATGGAACTTGCAGAGGTCCCTATCTTTAGCTGCAATAGGCTTCAGGACCTGCATGTGTTGAAGCAACCCATAGTGGGCTAAAAGAGCATGTGTCATTCGAATTCTGTGTGGTTTCATTGGGTGACCCTGCCCATAATAATAATTTCCAACCTCTGGATCGTAGAAATATGAAATCTTTCTCTTCGTGCCATCTGACCCTGATGGAAGGGAGTTCCCTCCACTTTCCATCACTCAACCTATAACAACCATATATAATGTTGATCAAGAAACATAGTAATAAGTATGGTAACATTAATAATAATAATAATAATAATAAATAATAATAATAACAATAATTAACACTAATAGACTAACAATAATAATAATAATAATAATGCTAACAAACAAACACGCAAGGCAATTATTAAGCATAATTTTGAGTATTTGAGAATATAAGGCTGCAGAAGAACGCAAAGATCATGCACTGATCCATGATGACAATAGCTGCCAACAAATTATTCCCGACTGGTTAAAACCAGTGAATAGAAATTACCTATCATTTTATATCATACAATTTGAGGCTTCAACTAGCATCAGTCCATAACTGAGCAATTAGCAGAAATATTAACCCACCATAATTGGCTTACAAGTTAAAAAGGTAAGTATGATGGAGTAATCACAAAAATAAATATGCATATTATTGTATTACCAACCGCACATAAAATTCCGATCAACAACTTGGAATTGAACAACTATAACATTCTTAAATACGCCCACAAAGATGCTCAAAAGCAGATATCCATCATAAGCTACACATTAAAAAATAAGTAAGCGCAACAGAAGCATACTTGCAAAAGGCCACAAAGGAAAGGATGCTTGAACGGTAGAACATGGAAAACCATATCTTTTATCCTTTTAACTAAGTGAATATGCATATTCATAAAGCAAAAATCATAAATACAACACCCTGCGTAGACGTATATTCTATACTAATTAAAACATGTGTCACTGTACATATTACACGGTTAAAATACCAAATCAAATTTGTACACAAAAAATAAACCAATTCAAAGGATAAACTAAACAACTCTATGACGTGAGTAAGTGATAGCCATCTACCATCTGTTCGTCCTATTAAGTTGTAAATATAACCTTAAACTATGAGATAAAAATCATTAAGACTTATATCCAAAATATAAACATTACAAAATATACAAGCATTCTCAAAGCATTTCCTAAGATATGACATTTTTAGTTGTAATGCCATAATTTACTATCTATATGATTAAGTCTTTTCAGTCTACTGTGTCGACGTGATTAGATCTCTATATTCCCACTTTGCACAAGTATGACTCCACCTTCTTGGCATAATTCATAAAGTTCAAACAATGCTTATTTTCTTTGCACATATCTCATGGTCAATAGGTGCACAGCTTTTATTCAGTTTTGATAAGGTAAGGAAACGCTCCTCCCCAGCTCTTTTTACCGGATCAGTACCAGTGTTATCAAATGGAGACCATGGCGGAAAGCGGTGGCGGGATTTCAACAATCCGTCAAGGTCATTTTACAAGTGATGGTGGTTTATATGGCGGCCAAAAATAGCAGATTTCGGCCTCTCCGCCCTTGACAACACTGATCAGTACTGAGTGTTGTCTTTGACAAAATTTTACAATCAGTGGCAATCTTACGGATGTGTATTAATCACACACGCACCCAAATTGATCATTCGCACAACTAAGAGAGGGAAACGCACTCGCAAGAACATCAAATTGCAAGCTGGTATGAACCTAAAATCACGTTCAGTAAATCCAAATACATTTTCCTAACACTCTTCTATTGTATAACATCTTTGGTGACTATTTATTATAGCCACTTCAGTTCAAAAAGAGAGAAAACATAATGATGACAAAAATATGTTGCCCAGAAAATTCTGCACAGCACATTCATGCAGTCGTAACTTCAACAATTTATTCCAGGCAGTAAGGCTTATCTAAAAATCATAAAAAGAATGAAAAGCCACCAACACATAAATAATCACCATAATTTTACTTCGCCAAAGAGTCTCAGAAAATTCAAAACAGAGGACTGTTACAAAAATGTGGAGCGTGGACATCATATAATGTGCGCGCCACTTTTGGCACTCAAACCTTCACGAAAAAATAGAGGCAGATTCCCAACATATTAGACATCAAAGTCATGCTTTTACTTTGAATGTATTGCTTCCTCGTCAACAGTTGAAGAGGTTCATCCAAATTTAACCCATTAACTATGCAACTTTAGCATCTCATTTGAGGGCACAAAACTCATCCAATCAGTACATCATTTCCTCAACATGTTAGTAATAAAAATATTTGTTCGCACTCGGAAAGTAGACATCTTGAACACACTCAAGCGGTACAATCAAAAGCTTTTACAACAACAAACGCAATCACATACATCTAGAACATCCAACTAACCCACATTATCTTAATGTATTTTCATTTAGAGACAACTATCAATAACATATTTCAAACAGTATAAATGAAATCTCTAAAAGTAAAAAAACAAAAAATATAAAAATCAGTGAAAATTCTCACCTCAAACGAAAGAGATGGAAAAAGTGAATGAACTCCTAGATCCCTGCTTCTTGTTCTTCCCTTCGTTCAAAATCAATTGGTTTCCTTCTCTTCTCTCCACTCAATGATGTGTGTGTAAATAAATGTATAAATGTATATGTTTATAGGAGACTGTCTATTCTTTTTCCATTTCGCAGTTTCACGATCTCACTCTCTCTATTTTCTTCTTCTATTTCTTCTCAATTTATATATACGTTCTACATTTTCCCTTCAACTTTCTAATCTCCTTTTTATGCCCTAAAAACATTCAATTGGGCTCTTCTGATGGATGGGCCTATCCCTTAAAGGACAGTATTCACCGATCCGTCAAAAATAATGGTTACGAATCCTAATGATTTAATTCAATAATTGATTTTCACATAAATACAAGTTATATTTTTTTGGATCTGAACAAAACTGCATGCCACTCAACAAGAGACTGTGCGAGGAAGTTTTTTTTATAGTAAGTCATAAAAGACTTTAAGGGAAAAACACATAATGTTTCAAATGATTAGTTAGTGTGAATATAATAATTTAGTAACATAGAGAGGTAATTATTGTTGTAAGAATAATCGTGATATATAAAATAGGTACATAGTAAATTTATAGAAGAGTTTTTAGTTGTTTAAAAACAAATATATAGATAAGATAATAATCCGATCGAACAACTGAGTTGAGAGAGCGACAAATATAAAATAGATTATTCTCTTTTTTAAATATAAATAAAATAATGTTTTTACCAAAAAAATATAAATAAAATAGTGTGTGTATTTTATTCAAATTTAAACCTAACATATTTTGATTATATCTGAAATCAAAAATAATGTACAATAAATGTAGCATAACACCACAACTAAATGAATGAGTTATAACGCTTACACGATTCAACAGCTCAATTTTTTAAAATCAATGTTTTGATACTTATTTTATAATTTGTTGTGAATACGTGTATGTTATTTTGTAAGTAAACACGAGTTGTATTCTTACTATCTCTAGTTTCAATTATTAAGAAGAAAAAAATCCTAAAAAAGTTATATTAAAATCAATGAACTTTGTTTATAATTTTTTAATTTTTTATAAATATACTTTAATGCATGAAAATACAAAATTGTGTTGAATTTTTATAAATACTTTTTATTAAGAAAACAATATCCTGAATCATGTAGTTAAAGAGTTCTACTTAAAGATTAAAGATAGTAGTAGTAGATAATTTTTTTATATAAAATTAAGTACCTATTACGGTATATGTCAAAAAAAACGTTATAATTAAGTACATATTATAGTATACGTCGAAAAT